>SJYX01007129.1:61988-107468 GCA_006410675.1 Oreotragus oreotragus | reverse complement strand
CCCTTAAATCTATTTCTCACTTCCACTGTATAATCATAAGGGATTTGATTTAGGTCATACCTGAATGGTCTAGTGGTTTCCCCTACTTTCTTCAATTTAAATCTGAAATTGGCGATAAGGAGTTCATGATCAGAGCCACAGTCAGCTCCCAGTCTTGTTTTTGCTGACTGTATAGAGCTTCTCCATCTTTGGTTGCAAAGA
This sequence comes from Oreotragus oreotragus, assembly GCA_006410675.1. Lineage (NCBI taxonomy): Eukaryota > Metazoa > Chordata > Mammalia > Artiodactyla > Bovidae > Oreotragus > Oreotragus oreotragus. The sequence continues at coordinate 107,267 of SJYX01007129.1, read as the reverse complement.
ATATAATCAGTCTGATTTCATTGTTGGCCATCTGGTGATGTCCATGTGTAGAGTCTTCTCTTGTGTTGTTGGAAGAGGGTGTTTGCTATGACTAGTGCGTTCTCTTGACAAAACTCTATTAGGCTTTGGCCTGCTTCATTCTGTACTCCAAGGCCAAATTTGCCTGTTACTCCAGGTGTTTTTTGACTTCCTACTTTTGCATTCCAGTCCTCTATAATGAAAAGGACATCTTTTTTGGGTGTTAGTTTTAAAAGGTCTTGTAGGCCTTCGTAGAACCGTTCAGCTTCTTCAGCATTACTGGTTGGGGCATAGACTTGGATTACTGTGATATTGAATGGTTTGCCTTGGAAACGAACAGAGATCATTCTGTCTTTTTTGAGATTGCATCCAAGTACTGCATCTCGGACTCTTGTTGACCGTGATGGCTACTCCATTTCTTCTGAGGGATTCCTGCCCACAGTAGTAGATATAATGGTCATCTGAGTTAAATTCACCCATTCCAGTCCATCTTAGTTTGCTGATTCCTAGAATGTCGATGTTCACTCTTGCCATCTCCTGTTTGACCACTTCCAATTTGCCTTGATTCATGGATCTAACGTTCCAGGTTCCTATGTAATATTGTTCTTTACAGCATCAGACCCTGCTTCTGTCATCAGTCACATCCACAAATGGGTGTTGCTTTTGCTTTGGCTCTGTCTCTTCATTCTTTCTGGAGTTATTTCTCCACTGATCTCCAATAGCATGTTGGGCACCTACCAACCTGAGGAGTTCATCTTTCAGTGCCCTATCTTTTTGCCTTTTCATACTGTTCATGGGGGTTCTCAAGGCAAGAATACTGAAGTGGTTTGCCATTCCCTTCTCCAGTAAGATGGTAGGTGCTGAGAGAGGTTATCAGAGGGAAGACAGACTGAAACCACAATCATAGAAAACTAACCAGTCTAATCACATGGACCACAGCCTTGTCTAACTTGATGAAATGAAGCCATACTGTGTAGGGCCACCCAAGATGGACGGGTCTTGGTAGAGAGTTCTGACAAAATGTGGTTCACTGGAGAAGGGAATGGCAAACCACTTCAGTATTCTTGCCTGGAGAACTCTTGTTTATTACTCCAGGAATTCTCTGCATTTTTATTAATGGGATTGAGGGTGTGGAGTGCTGTTCAGTTACGGAGGAAGTCCCTTTAATGATCCAAGGGAAATGAAATCTACTTAGGCAGCTCAGAAGCTTTTTTTTAAAAATAAGCTTTACTTCTTGTTTCCTACTTTTGACCCTCTTATGGACAATAGGTATAAATTAATTTAACCACAAGACCCTTTTTTCCTTCTTTTCTGACCTTTTTTCCCCATGTTTCTTTTTTAAGTTGAGATATAATTTAAATGTAATAAAAAATGCAGACATTTCGTTCTGTAGGGTTTTTTGTGCCTTGACCTTCAATCATTAAAGTAGGTAGTTTCCAACATTTATACATAAAAGATTCTTTACTCCAGCCTTGATTTTTTTCACTTTGTAATTTAAGATGTAGCCTCCTGCATCTAAGGAAAAGAAAGTTAATCTTAGAGGAAACTAACTCCTGGATTGATCAGCAGTGTCCATTCATCCATCACAGCTTTACTGTTAGGTCTAGGTCTAAAGATTATTGATCCCAAAGGATGGCTCCACTCACTGGTTAATTTTATTGTTTCCCCTCCTTTGTAAATTCCTTGTTTCCTCAATATCAGATGATTTCTATAAAAGAGATTATCTTATTTCCTGGCCTCTCATTAGCTATATCCTTCCTATTCAAGGTCTTAACATTGCTTGCATTTCAGACAGTTATCTCTACCATTTCCCATAATATATGAAATGTTTAAAAAAACAGAAGTCTCTCAGTGATGTCACTGTCCAAAATTGAGTAGTCTGGGAAAAGTGGTACATTCACTGGTCTCTGGCCAAAGTTAATAAATTCTTTCTAAAATAGTGGGTTGCTCCCTGAAGGAGCAGTCAGCTCCAGTTCCTGGTAAGCAGTACCATTTAGAATTTGTTATCTTGGTCTTAAATCTTAAGGTTACAACTTTTAAAAATGCAAGCTGTTGAGATAAAATGTCTGCTTGAGTCAGACTGATGAGATGGTATTTCTTTTCCTGATTTTTTTCCCCTAGATTTCCTAACATACTCAGAGCATTGAGATAACCAAGGTGCAGAGAAATCTAAAGTGAAATAGGATAGAGTGAAACAAGGTTCTGTGTGAAGACGGACAGGAGCTAAAGTGGACACATTCAGTAGAAGGAACAGAAGTGAGAGTGGCGTGGTTACCCTGGGTGATGTTCCTGTGGACACTGATTCAGAGTTGAAGGCGAGGAGCTGCACAGCCAGCCACTCTCTGGGCCTCCCGACTTGGGCTGCCTCACAGGCACCAAACACCATGTAAGCAAAGCACGTCCAGCCTCTTCTCCCCCTTGAGGGGCATGGGAACCCCTCCGTCTAGTGATCCAACCAGAAACCCAGAAGGGCTTCACCCTTGAGTCACGTTTACCGTCTCCAACATCTCTCCACTTCAGCCACCCTCCTTCCCCACTCTTCACTACCCTTCGTTCAAGCACTTACCTGTCCTTCTGCCTCCAGACTTGCCCAGTATTGCCCCTGCTGTCCTCATTTACTGGCTCCACATTTGTCTTGCTTACCATTACAACCCTAGCACACAGTGTATGATCATATATCCTTGGACTCTAGTTGTTAGAATGGTGAGAGCTACAACTGAGCTCTAAGAACAACTGGGACAGAACCCCTGAGCACAAGGGAGGAGATTAATTCAAACGTCCTCTCATCTATCTCCTGCAGTGACTAAACTACTAAGAACTGATTTCCACGTGGTTTTATTCGTGAAGAACCTTGGCTTTTCTTTATGTGTACATGTAAGATAATGTGTCTGCAGTCTTTAACTGGCATGAGATGATGATAAATGAACTTGGGCAAAGAAGTTTTCGTGACTTTGTCTCAGTCCTCTCCCCAACCTCCTTATTAACCTCATCATAAATGAGATGACACTTCAGCTTGTCACAGAAAATCCCTTAGAAGGTCCTAAGCTCAATTGTTTCTAGCGCTCAAGTTTTTTTCCACCCTCTCATTTTTTACAGTGAAGAGCTGGAAGGGAGAGCCCTATCCAAACCAAACTGTGTAATGGGAAGACAGACTTTGGTTCAGATCCAGATCTCGTTCCTTAATGGTTTCTTCCTTTGTACAAAGGAAAGTAATGTTTACCTCAAGGTTGTGGGATTAGATGATAATGGCTAATTATTAAGTGCTTATTACATGCTACATATCAAGAAATCACATATATTGACTTACGCTTCACAACCACCTTGTGAGGTAGATGCTATTATGTTGAGATTATCTAGGTTAAAGAACCTAGCACTAAGCAGGTATTCACTAATTTTTAGTTGAATCAGAATGGTGTGGTCTATCCCTCATTTTACACACGAAGACACTCAAAAGAGTGAAGTCGACATCAAGCACCTTTTTACAGTTGTGTTTCCAGTTCATCTTTCCACAAAGCAGATCTCTGGCCTATTTGTTTTATGAGCTTATTTGATCCAAAGGCAGCAGACCTCCTAATAGCTATTTTTCTCTGCTCTTTCTACATCCATACTCTGCTCCAAGTCTGTGTCTTCTTCCATTCTCCTAAATCAGTGTGCCTTTTAAGAAAGAGATTGTCAACAAAACCATTATTTCCAGATACCCATTGGCTGTACTTCACGGCCCACTGTTGATGGGCATTTCCCATCTGTTTGCTGGGATCTGGGCAGTCCTTTCTTTGGTGGTGCATGCGTTCAGTGATTGTCAAGTCAGTGAGTTATTTATTTATAATAAAATTGCATCCAGCAGATAATTACCTTCAAAGATCTTGGGCATTACACAGAGCTGGGACCTGGCAAGTGTTTGGACAGAGATAAAGAGTTTCCCACCAAGCTGTGTTCCCATGACATGGTGTGAGCAGCCTCTGACTCATGCCGTGATCTTCTCTCAGAAGCCCTGGTTTATATTCTAAAGATTTAAGAGGTTTACATGCATCCCAGGCTTTCTGCTTATGCTGGGTATGAACCAGCCCCTCCAAAACAATGAATAAACATATTCCTTCCTTTGTTCTTGGATTAGAAGCCTGGTGGAGTTCCTCACTTACACCTCACTGCTAGCCCCAGTAGTCAGTCTCTCCTCTGAGCAGCTCCCAGGCACGTATGACACATGGTTGGCAGGCGATTCGTTGTTCTTGAGTGATTTCCTGTGTGTATGGGATTTTTACTGACCAGCCAGCTTATAAATAAGCTCTTTAAGGGCAAGTTCTAACAAAGTTCCCAAAGTCCCTGTCACAGTGTTTGAGACAGCATGCCTACTGGCTTCAGACTAAATAAGTGGTTTTCTGAGGAGACTTTACCAATAACTGAGGAAAGAAGAGAAGTGAAAAGCAAGGGAGAAAGGGAAAGATATACCCAACTGAATGCAGAGTTCCAGAGAATAATTAGGAGAGATGAGAAGGCTTCTTAAATGATCAGTGCAAAGAAATAGAGGAAAACAATAGCTTCTGTGTGCTAGGCACTCTGTTCAGCACATTATTTTGCTCAGATGACCATTTTCAACCCTTACAATTCTAAATGTTACTATCCCCGTTTTACAAAAAAATGAGACTTCGAGAGGATGAGGGTATCTAGTAAGTCATGAGAATGGAATTCAAACCCAGGTCTGTCTGACTACAAAACCTGTATCTTTTGGGTTTGCCTTTGCTTATTTATTTGCTTTTGCTCATTACTCTTGAGAGTCCCTTGGACTGCACAGAGATCGAACCAGTCAATCCTAAAGGAAATCAACCCTGAATATTCTTGGAAGGACTGATGCTGAAGCTGAAGCTCCAGTACTTTGGCCGCCTGATGTAGAGCCAACTCGTTGAAAAAGACCCTGATGCTGGGAAAGAGTGAGGACAGGAAGAGAAGGGGACAACAGAGGATGAGATGGTTGGATGGGATCACCCACTCGATGGACGTGAGTCTGAGCAAGCTCCAGGAGTTGGTGATGGACAGGGAGGCCTGGCGTGCTGCAGTCCATGAGGTCGCAAAGAGTCAGAGATAACTTAGCGACTGAACGACAATTGCTTATTTTAGTCACCATGGCAGTGGCTAAACTCAATTCAAGTCCAACTCAGAAATCACTTTAGCTGGCACTCATAAAGGTAATCCTGATAAAAGTGATCCTGAGACCACACTGAGAAACACTCCTACACAAAGGGGCCTCCAGAGCTGGGTCCCCTTGCTGTTTAGATGGGGTTTGGACACAGGGCTAGTCAGGACCCCAGAACCCCTCCAACCACACAGCTATCTGCAAAACCCTCCTTAGAGGACAGATGTCTCTAGAGGCAAGGCAGGACACACCTGGAGGCAGAGTTACTCCCCAAAGGAAAGGCCCCCACAACCCAAATTGGCAGACCAAGTGGCAGAAAGTGGAACTGCTGTCCTGCCGGAGCCACTTGAACAGGTCTTGCTTGTAGTACATGTGATACATGGCACCAGGCCTGCTGGCCCCCTACCATCTCCAGGATACCCTACCTTCACCGTGGCAACTGCTGCTCACCAGTAAAATGAAATTTGGATTTGTCTAACAACATATTCAGAGAAGGCAATGGCACCCCACTCCAGTACTCTTGCCTGGGAAATCCCATGGATGGAGGACCCTGGTAGGCTGCAGTCCATGGATTCGCCGAGTCTGACATGACTGAGTGACTTCACTTTCACTTTTCACTTTCATGCATTGGAGAAGGAAATGGCAACCCACTCCAGTGTTCTTGCCTGGAGAATCCCAGGAACAGAGGAGCCTGGTGGGCTGCTGTCTATGGGGTCGCACAGAGTCAGACACAACTGATGCGACTTAGCAGCAGCAGCAAAAGCAACAGCATATTTAAAGAGATGCTGTGCTCTCTTACCCAGAGCCCTGCGGTGGGCATACTGAGGAGCTGAGAGAGCTAGCAGAGGCAGTCACAACGTACCCAACCAGGGCCCCCAGCCTGACATCCTTTGTGGCTTAAAGTGACCCAGCAAGATCCAAATGCATCGCCTTGCCTGAGCAGACAGTGCCTGTGAGCGGCTGCCAGTCAGTCCTTGCCTGGAATCTTCAGGCCCCAAGCCAGCCCCACAGAGGCCTGGACACAGGTGCCTCGTCCTCTCCACTCCGCAGTGTTCTCTGGAGGCTGTGTTGAGTCTAGGAAGATCTCAGCCAGTAGCGGGGTAAACCATGCTCTGGGGTCAAACGGGGGCAGCAAGGCCAAATTCCCCATCAGCATGCAAGAGTGTCTGCTAGAGCCAGCAGGGCAGAGGCCCAGGAAAAAATAATTTCATTTTTCTTAAAATAATTTGATCAACATATATTTGCAATTCAAATAGTCTTTATGGGAAAAATGAACAAGTTGTTAGACTTCCTTACATTTATTCCGTGGCTTAGAAATGCATTTGTTTTTAATGGCAGTAACAGGGTCGGGTGATGGAGGCACCATAATCTTAGCGCTTTGAGTCTCTTATTTATTTATTTATTTACTTGGCTGCACAATGGGTCATAGTTGAGGATCTATAGCTGAGGCATGTGGAATCTTAATTCCTGGACCAGGGTTTGAACCAGGGCCCCTACGTTGGAAAGGCAGAGTCTTAGCCACTGGACCACCAGGGAAGTTCGTAGAACCTTTAAGTGTCCTAATCATTCCAAACAGGAACGTGTAACCTGTGCTTAGTCCCTCCACATTCTCAAGCCACTGGTGCAAGACAAAGCCACACTCTGCAGTGGGGCTGACACTAATTGTTGTTACTGTTCAGCCACTGAGTCATGTCCAACTCTGTGACCCCATGAACTGCAGCACACCAGGCTACCCTGTTCTTCACTGTCTCCTGGAGCTTGCTCAGACTCATGTCCATTGAGTTGGTGATGCCATCCAACCATCTCATCCTCTGTCGTCCCCCTCTCCTGCCCTCAGTCTTTCCCAGTATCAGGGTCTTTTCCAATGAGTCAGTTCTTCAAATCAGGTGCCAAAGTATTAGAGCTTCAACTTTAGCATCAGTCCTTCCAGTGAATAGTCAGGGTTGATTTCCTTTAGGATTGACTGGTTTGATCTCCTTGCTGTCCAAGGGGCTCTCAAGAGTCTTCTCCAGCACAACAGTTTGAAAGCATCAATTCTTCAGTGCTCAGCCTTCTTTATGGTCCATTTCTCACAACCATACATGATTACTGGAAAAACCATAGCTTTGACTATGTGGACTGTCTAGATTTGTCACAGCTTTTCTTCCAAAGAGCAAGCGTCTTTTAATTTCATAGCTGCAGTCACCATCTTCAGTGATTTTGGAGCCAAGGAAAAGAAAATCTGTCAATGTTGCCCATAGGGAACATGGAAAAGCATTGTTTGGGGGGGGCAAAGCCAGTGTGACTAAACAAATTGTGGAAATTAAATCCATAGATGACTGGATGTAGCTCACATTTCTCTACCACATTAGAGAAGGTCCAAGTTGCTCATTCCCTCCTGTATTCACTCATCCTCCAGTGAGCTTCTGTAATGTTTGCAGGCCAGAACCATCTGCCTTCCTTCTGGGAACTGATGTCTGTGCCTTTATTTTTCCCTGAGGGAAATGGTGATGTCCTAGCTCAGCCTGGCTGCATGCCATCACACTTATCCCGCAGGCCTTGGTGACAGGCTCAGGGAAGAACACAGGGTCTGTCAGGACAATCCGAGCCAGTAATTCTGGAACCTCCTTTCCCACCCCTGGGAACCACTCTCTCTACCTCTGACGTGACCCAGAGCTGAGCCTTGCTACACATGAAGCCTGAATACAGTGTCAACCCAGAGGAACCTGAACTCAGAAGGGATCCAAAGCATCACAAGCTCCAAATCCAGCTGGACATCCACTCCAGACTAGGAAGTGCCATGGGTGACAGATTCTCTTCTTTGCTTGAACAAAACACAGGGCACTTAGAGTTGAATTTTTGGAGTTTGATACCAAATGATTACTTCAAGAGGAACTGATGAAGAGGGGTGCTACGGGCTAAACTGTGTCCCCTCAAAGTTCATATGTGGAAGTCCTAACCACCAGTACCTCAGCGTATCTCCACATGTCTGTGGAGATGGGGCCTCTCAAGAGGTAGTTAAGTTAAAATGAATTCGTATGGACGGGCCCTAGTCTTATGACTGGTGTCCTTGCAAGAGGGCATGAGGACACAGACAACACACAGGTCAAAGGCAAATATGTAAGGACAAGCAAGCGGGCAGCCACCTGCAATCCGAGGAGAGAGGCCTCAGAAGAGACCAGCCTGCCGACACTGGCAGCCACCTGCAGTCCGAGGAGAGAGGCCTCAGAAGAGACCAGCCTGCCGACACTGGCAGCCACCTGCAGTCCGAGGAGAGAGGCCTCAGAAGAGACCAGCCTGCCGACACTTGATCTCAAGTTTCCAGCCTCCAGACTCCGATACATTTCTGAGGTTTAAGTCACCCGGTCTCTAGTGTTCTGTATGGCAGCCCGAGAAAACTAATGCAGGGGCTCGACTAGGGGACCACTGAGGTGACTGAACGGGGGAGGGGATAAGGGTGAGATGCCACTGCAGTCACCCACCAGCGAGATGAGTCTTGAATGAAGGAGGAGACAAGCGATAAGGACATGGATCTGAGAGAAAGTTGAGGCCAAACTGATACGACTTGGTCACTGGCTATGATGAAGTGAGGGTAGGGATATCGAGCTTCTTGCTGGAGCCAGATGGCACCGTGTCCTTCCGGGGAGGGAGGGAAGCCAGAGGCACCAAGTGGTGACCGTGAACTTTCCCTGTTTGTCCTCACGTGCCTGGTGCCTCTCCGCACAGCAGGTTATTAGCTCCTCAGGCCCAGCTTGGTGGATTCGTTCATCTCCCCTCTACTCGCACAGCCTGGAACCGGGCTTCTCAGGACAGGATCCGATCGCCCCCAGAAGAAAAGAATGTCCCATATTGGTGGGGTGTGGGCATTTTTAATTCCCACTTGATCGGCCTTCCCTGGAGCCTCAGACGGTAAAGACTCTGCAATGCTGGAGACCCAGGTTCAATCCCTGGGTTGGAAAGATTCCATGGAGAGAGGAGCCTGGCTGGCTACAACCCAAGGGTCATAAAGATTTGGACACAACTGAGTGACTTTGACTTCACTTCAGGATTGGGGACCCCAACAGTGTTTCTGGTGGGAGCCCACCGTGCCGGACATCCCACTAAGGGCAGCTGGAGCAGCACTGGGCTCTGTCTGGTCTGGAAACTTCCTGAGCCATTCATCACCTTGAACTACCCAGTCAAAAAGTTGCACCCCAGCAATGGCCTGAGGCCACGTGTATCAGACTGCATTGTGTCCTCCCGTGTGGTCAGCACAAGCTCATATATGAAAATAAAAGCTCCTTTAAATATACATTGCTTTCCTTTTATTTCTTTCTATTATGGTGAGGGCATTATAATGATCATTTTAAAATCAGATGGGTGAGTAGGTTATATTATCTGGAGCTTTCATTTTAGGGTAGGAAAGAGGCTATTATTAGAAAGCATGTTAGAGAAGAGAGCCTGAGAAGGTGAAGGAGACTCACCAACCAGGGCGGCGCCTCAGACTCAGTGGAGAGGCCTCCAAGGCCTCCCAGCCAGGGTATTCCCTCCGGCCAGGCCTCTGCACAGCCTCTACCCTATAAGGCCATGTGTGGGCTGAGCAAGAAGAGAAAATAAATGGGCTCCCCTAGCAGGCGCCTGCAGCTCTCACAGCTTCCTGGAGGGGAGAGAAGGGGGGCTGGGGTGGGTTAAGGGCACAGCAGCCTCTCAGCCCCTTCTGCCTCCCAGAGGGCTTGGGCTGCACCATACCCCGCAGATGCTTCTGATTAAAGGATCCAGAGTGAGCCTCACTCCAGACCTTCAAGTGCAAGTAAAGAATGTTACGTTGTCTGCAGCCCCTCACTTCCTCCAGGCAGGTGCACACACATTTCCATAAGACACAGCGATAAAGGTTAGACACACAGTTGTGTACGACTCTTCGTGGTCCCGTGGACTGTAACCTCCCAGGCTCCCCTGTCCATGGGATTATCCTGGCCAGAATACTGGAGTGAGTGGGTTGCCATGCCCTTCTTCAGGGGATCTTCCCAATCCAGGGATTGAATCCGGGTCTCCTGCACTGCAGGCAGATTCTTTATCGTCTGAACCACCAGGGCAGCCCATAAGACAGGGTTCTAGAAAATGTGAGTCAGAACAGACCAGAATCCTGCAGGCTCTTGGAACAAGGATTGAGGAGGGGGCGGGGGGCAGATAGAGAAAACTGTCTTTGTCTTGGTTCCTTCCCAAACCTGTGTTCTGGGTTCAGCACTGCCGCAGGAAATGGCAAAAGACCGGGGCAGTTGTGTGGCCACAGCTCGCCTGGCCTGAGACCCGGCCTTCCAGAAACCTGGACAGCCTTGACACAAGGGGGTTCTGAGCAAGGCCTGGACACTGTGGGGAGCAGAGCCGCTATGGTGCACCACCATCCAGAATGACCCCTGGATACAGCACTGGTCAGCCAGCACCCCAAGACTAGCACTCAGCCCCCTTAGAAGGCGGAGCACTGCTCTTCTCTGCTCCTCACCCGCCCTAACCCCAAAGGGCTTATCTGAGTATTTCTTCCAAATAAATCCAGTGCTCAGCCTACTAGAAAATCTGGAGAAAGAAATTTCCTTCTCCATCCACATGGCCCCCGTCACCCTCCTAGCCCAGCCTTGGTTGTTGGGCTTCACCACTCACAGCCCAGCTGGGAAACATTGAAACAGCAGTTCCCCCGCTCCACATCCACCGCCAAGAGGCCCAGAGCAAAGGTGCTGCTGCATCTAAAGGGCTCCAGCTTCCAGCTGGGAGCTGAAGGGATGGGTGGAGACCCCCTTCACAGCAGGAGGGCCCCTCCCAGGGACCTCTCTCACTCTAGAGTTTTCTCCTGTGATCCCGCTGACTCCAGAGCCTGTGGCCAATGCAGTAGTCCCAAAGACCCGTGAGTCTGAGATGGGACCCGGCTGCTAGAGGCCGGCCAGCGATCCAAGCCTCAGACTTTTGCAGTGTTTGATGAAGTACCCTTCCAGTCTTTCCAGGATGTGCCCAGTCCCTGGGGGGCTGACTTCTAGCCCTGTGGGCTGACTTCCGTCGGGACTATCCCAGACCCTCAGCTGGGCCATATTTGCCTGAACCCAAAGGATGGACGGGATTCATATCATTTTTCCTGGACAGCTTCTCAGGCCCTCCTGAGAGCTGGGGCTGCACACACTCAAGGTGGGGTGGGGGTGCATTAACTCTATTTACCAGAAACTTCTGAGCCTGGACCAGATGCTGCCACGCTGTAGCTACTCCGACATCTCTGCCTGCTTCAGGGATCTTGGCAGGCCCTCCTGGGACCAGGCACAGAGGAGAAGGCCACTCCCCTGTCGCAGCGGGAGGGAGGAGGAGGTCACAGAGCTGGATGGGGGCAATCTCCAAGTCCCCCTCCTCCCCCTTCCCTCCTGCTAGAGAGCTCCACCTCAAGCCTCAGGGGCGGGCAGGGAGGCTGGGAGGGAGCCAGGTTTGCCCAGAGAGCCCTCGGAAGTCCAGACTCTTCCCTGTGAGGAAAGGAATCAACTGGAACATGGCCAGCAAAGCAGCAGCCCTTACCCTAAACACAGAGGGGCTTTACAGAGTCAAGGGCAGGGGCCAGCCAGGCCTCAGGAGGGAGGGGAACCAGACCCTCAGGCCCCCAGGCTTCCTGCTCTCACAGGGCTCTGTTCATTGTCCTCCCTGGCTCTCTGCCCAGGTCATCACCGCTCCCAGGCCCATGTCACAGGCCCAACCACAGGGAGCCCTGGCTTCCAGTCCCAGCCCCACACAGAGGTGGTGGCAGAGTAGAGAGGACGGAAGCCAAGAGCTGAAGGCCCTACTTCAAGCTCTCTCCCCGGCAGGCCAGCTCCACCCGACTTCCCTGTGACCAGAGCCGCAGAGGCCGGGAGGAGAGGGAGCCAGGGAAGTCTGTCCTGGCTCAAGCTGCTTTGAGACGGGTTTCTGTCCCTGGTGCCACTTTGTCAGGAGTTGAGGAGGGATGATAAGGGACAGGGCGGGACCAGAGAGCCTCGGTGATGGGGAAGGTGGGCGTGGGCCTCGGCTGGGCTGCCTCGACCCCCGGCCCGCCCCCTACTCCCGCCTCCTTCCGCCCTCCACCCGCACCCCCAGTGTCTGTGCCCGACTTCCTTCCCAAGGTCACGGCTGTGGGCGGTCCTGGGAGGAAAACAGTGATGCCCGGGCCACGGGTAGGGAACTGCCTCCGCTCCCGAGAGCGGGTGATTTCTGGGAACCTCTCTGCCCGGCTGGCACAGCCAGGGTCCAGGTTCCTGGAAATGGCCGTGTGGGGGAGGCAGGGTACGCCTGGGGCCAGGCCGGAGCCGAATTGCCGCCGGGGCGGAGTCGGGCTCAGGACCGAGGGCTGCTGTCTTAAGCTCTCCCCAGGACCCGCGCTGACCCCATCCTTCCCAGGCCCAAGGTCACTGTAGTGACCATCCCCCCGCATCAAGATGGGGGTCACTGGCTGAAAACGCCGTGGACCCCTTGCTCGGTGCTTCTTGGGGCGGAGGGGCTGCGGGGGTGGCCACGGCTCCACCTGGTCCCCTCGCGGGGAGGTGGGTTGCGGGGAAGGGGTTGGAAGGAGAGGTGGGGCGATGTCTGCGCAGCTTCCTGGGCGGGGCGGGCTGCGGCCTGGTTGCTCTGCTAATAGATTTATCCCCGCTGCGCAGCGGTCGCAGATCTGGCCTTGCAGTGCCCAGCTTTCCGTGCTGTGGCCAGGGGGGCGAGCTGGAGGGGGACGGGTCGGGGGACGGGCGGGGCGGGGGTTGGACGCTCCCTCCCGAGCCCCCCCAGCGGGACGCACACTTGGAGTGCCCACCTGTCCCCATCGCCTAGATTGCTGGGCGCCACCTCTAGGGTTTCTGATTTGGCAAATCTGGTGGGACCTGAGAGTGTGCGTTTCCAACAAGCTCCGAGATGCTCCTGTGGCAGCTGCTCTGGAGACCCCCGTCCTCCCAGATTCTTTCCTTAGCGGCCATAGATTCACTTTTGGCTTCAAATGTCTATTGGCAGTAAAAGGGTTCACCCAAGAGCAGAACAGTTTTTCCTCCTACCCCTGACCTCAGGCTCATTTGAGCTCAAGGGACATTCATTACAGGTGGGGAGAAGGGTAATAAGGGAGATTAACTACTTGCAACATCTATCATCATGAATTATTTGGTTTTTATATTTATTTATCTGTTTGGCTGTGCTGGGTCTTAGTTGCAGAGTGCAGGAGCTTTAGTTATGACATGCAAACTGTTAGTAGCATCAGGTGGGATCTAATAGTTCCCTGACCAGGGATCGAACTCAGGCCCCCTGCATTGTGAGCCTGGAGTCTTAGCCACTGGACTAGCAGGGAAGTCCCTGTTTTGTTTGTTTGTTTGTTTTTTACTGTTACAATTAACTGTTTGTTTAGGAGCTGGGCTGTCACTTTGTCTCACACACACCCTTCAAGTCAACCTACAGGTTTCACCGTGAATTATAATGTAGAGTTGGTTTGGAGCAAGGGAGCTGGTGTTTAGGCTGAAACAACAATGACGTCAGGAAACGCTTGGTGACAGGGTCGGCCACAGAACTAAAGAGGTTCCCTGTGAGCCATGTCTTGCTGGCCCTTAGGATGTGTCCACCTGCAACCCAAATGCAGTCACTGTAGCATCTACTCTCAGGTTCAAACCAACATACCACCTTCTGTGCTCACATCATGTGCCCTACAATAACTGTTTTTTTGGGGTTTTTTTGCTGATTTTATTTATTTTTTCTACTTCATCCTTAATATTTATTAATTTCCTTTCTTCAAAATTCTCTTATTCCATTGCTATTTCTACTATCTCAGAAGACTGGTTTTAAGGATCATCTATCACTTTGATGTAATCCACAAAAACCTAGTATACGCCCTTTAAAATGTGCCTGTGCTCTGCTGACATAGAGCCTCTAGTTTCTGTGTACGGCAGAGGCTGACGTAAGATTTTGGTTCTGAGCTCTAGTTGTGCTTTGCCCGGCTGCCTTTAAGGTAGCTCTTCCACCTCTTGACAAATTCTTTGAAGATTGGGGACTCATCAATGGTGCTAAGCAGCTGCAGTTGATTGATGTGGGTGGTGTGATAGTCCCAGCGGGCCAGGTTGGGGGCAATGCCAAGCATGAAGTGCCGGAGGTCGTAGATGGTTCCTGAGCCAGTGTCGTACAAGGGGAGCATGGCTTTAAGGGATTCCATGCCACGCTCATACAAGGACCTCGCTTCTTTCCCAAGTTTTTCCCCTGCAGTTTCTTTTAAGTCATACAGCCCAATTAAAGAATACATAAAGCCATTTAAAACAAAAGAGCTAGGTGTAGTTGGATATTCTTCATACCAGTCATGTTTATTCATAAACACAGCCTTGACTCCATGCTGCTCTGACAGAAACTTGTAAGGGGCTGTTGCCCTTAAAGCTGAACTGAGGAATATATGGTCTTTTGTTAAGAGATAGGCCCTGACTAATGTAGAAATGGCTTGCCCTTGGGCCATGGCGGAGTACCACCCTGGCTCTAAAGACCTGAAGCCTTCCCCTAACTTACGGGTCACCATAATTGGCCAGCCACCTTTCTCATCCTGGTTCCTCACCAGCCAGTCACTGGCAGCGAAGAAGGCAGCCATGTGGGCTGTGGTAGAGATGGTAATGTTGTCAAGGAAGCCCTTCCCTTTTGCAATCAGCCTAACCACCTTCTTGGGCATTATTCTTGTTGGCTTGACAGCTTTTGTGTTGGAAAGACCCACTCCTTTCCTGAGGTCAGTGACCAGGTCCCTGGTAACCGTGCTCCATGATGTTCTGGGCCCGATGCCATAGTATATGTCTCTTTCTTTAAAAGCAATTAGCTGGGTATTTGAGACATAATGTACAGTGAAGAGCTGATTCTTTTCTGTCGTCTCCAGAACCACAGATACACTTCCATTTGTTAAGAACTTGAGGTCAAATGAAATAATAAAATCTTTTGTGTTCCCCAGTTGCAAGGATACACCTTCACTGGTTTCTGTAGGGGAAAAAATACACCAAAAAATACTAGTTAGAATAGAAGGTCTCTCTCTGTATTTAAAAGTTACTTGTAATTCATCCTTGATTACCACTGACCATACAAAATTAATACATCAATATTTTATATGTTGGATTATTATTTTTTAATTTTTATTTTTACTAAGTTAATCATAAACAAATGGCAGAACTGTTGAGTCCACGATGGCTTGTGAGCATCAGAACAAAGCTCTTTTACCTTTTGGCCTGTCTAGTTTACATTAGCGGGGTTAATGGCCTCAGCAGATAGCTAAGGTACTGTGGTCAAACTGCCTTTCTAGATCAAAATTGGTTGATCAATAATCAATGACTGTCTAATATACCTATTCTACAAAAAAGAAAAAAAATAGCCAAACGCTGGTTCAACACATAGTATTATAAGAGGCTAGAAGAAAAGAATGGTTAGACATGAATTGATGGAACAGACAATTATGGAAGTTGTATGGAGAAGGAGAACATCTTAGACTTAAACAAATGATGCTTTGAGTGACTTTTTGAAAACCAATTTCAAAAAAATTTTTTTTCGCTATGCTGCATACTTGTGGGATTGTAGTTCCCCCATCACCAAGTGAACCCAGCCCCTCACAGTAGAAGCATGGAGTCCTAAACACTGGACTGCCAGGGAATTCCCTAAATATTTTTAATTTAATGAATATTTGGTAAGTATTTACTGTGTTCTAAGTGCTTTACACATT
The DNA here is from genome assembly GCA_006410675.1 of Oreotragus oreotragus. Lineage (NCBI taxonomy): Eukaryota > Metazoa > Chordata > Mammalia > Artiodactyla > Bovidae > Oreotragus > Oreotragus oreotragus. The sequence goes on along the minus strand of SJYX01007129.1, from coordinate 91,458 downwards.
AATTCATTTAGCCATTATAACAATCACAAGAGTAGTGCTATTATTACTCTTTATGGATGGTGAACAGAGACAGAAAAGTTAGGAACTTGCCTAAGGTACAAAGAGTTGAACCCAGGTTGTTTAGTCTGGCTCTATAAAGTACATGCTCTTAATCACCCATCGTTGTTGGAAATGATAGGTTTGTTTTCAGACATTCACTGGAATTGTGAATAAAACTTCTGGAAATTAAGCAATGGGCTCCTGTAGTCAACAAAAAGTGAGGAATACTGGGGGAGATGGAGGAGAAAGCATAGATTTTGGAGTTAAACCTAGTTTGAATTATTAACTCCACCACTTACTAGCTTTGAGATGTTCAACAAGATACATCTTTGAGCCTCGGTTTCTTCATGTGTTAAGTAGAGATAATATTACTTTGCAAGGAAACTGTGAGGAAAAAGAATAGTGGCTTGGAACATAGTAAAAAACGATGATGATAATTCTGAAGCCAAAGAGTTCAGAGACTGAAAAAATAGTAAAAGCTGTTCTATTTGGCAAACAGTCAAACAGGAAATTTCTCTTGCATATTTAGAGCAGTAAGAGAAACTGAGCATATTATAACCAAACAGTAGCAGCAGCAGGAAGAAGAAGGAAGAAGAAATTAAACAACAAAACGTTTCTTCTTCTTCCTGCTGCTGGTACTGTTTGGTTATAATATGCTCAGTTTCTTTTACTGCTCTAAATAGAACAGAATTCGAGAGATGGTTCTAAAAAGCTTCTCAGCCCTTGAGGAGATCAAGATGAGGGCTGCTGTTTTCCACCCTAATCCAGACTACACTATTCGTCAGTGTAAAAATAACCCCCCTAGATTCACCCAAAATCAAAAGTCCTTTTCAGTTTAAGCATTGCCTGCTACAAGCCATAAGCTAAATATTCTTAAACATCTCCAGGTACTTTCTCACCCAGCAAAGCCTGTTGTTTTACAATAGGCAAAGATGCTCTGTGTACTAGAATATCACAGAATGCCACAGGATAAAAGAAGTTTTAGTCACAGAATAAAAAACTAAAGGTCACTCATTATTTGCACTGCATTAAACACTCATAAATCCATTACTTAAGGCCATCTAGAAGGAGTAGATTTGTATTGTGGCTTTCAAGGTCTGTGAATTACACAGCCATCAATAAAGGACAAGGAGAGAATACAGAAAAGGTCTTCTAACCTTTTCTCTCTTTTTATTTACCAACTGGCAAGGCTGGTGGGAGGAAGGATGAGTTCTGCTCTTGAAAACATTTCTCCACAGAAAACTAAGCCTGAGGTGCTAACTAAAATTATTCCATTGTCTTTTTAACTAATGAACTCATTAATTCTCATGGATATTGATTAGTAGAAAGAAATACATTACATCTCAATTAATGAGACTGTCTTAGTAAAAGGGGAAATGTTGCATAAAGTTAATCTGATTTTATAGAAGATTTTATTAATGAAATGGCTTTATACGAAGCTTGAAACAATCTAGCATATTAACAAAATTCCACACAGGAAGCAGGCCTGATTGGTAAAGCCACATTAGCTTGAACAAATAAAAAGCCATCGGTAAAAAAATAGGCAAAGGAAAGGATAGCTCTCTCTAGAAAGAACAATTTCTACTTTAATACACAATAGTTTGAAAAGTAAAGGATCAATACTATGCTGAAATATTAAACTGAGGAACTTCATTCCTGTGGGATATAGATCTCTGGAAGGAGAAAGCCCTCATGCAGGAACCTGGTTCTTGTGGCTTGGCTCTTCACACAGTAAATATTCCTTATATAACCTTGAATTTTTTAGCTGATCCTTTTTTAGATTTCATTTGGGTGACATTATTTGTGTCTTTATATACGTAATATCAAGGCATCTGCTAATGTGATTTTTACAACCATAAAAACCATTTTAAGGGAGTATCAGGTGCCATAAATCAACATAAAATTAGCAAACACACATGAAGCAGGACTTACCTGGAGCAATGAACTGTTTAACATTGGTGAATCTTGACTTGTCAGCCACACTAGCCATAAAGCAGCCCTTGGGCACAGTCCAGTCACTGGGCTTGCTGTTTTTGTCCCTGTCTTCTGCTGTTTCATATACCTCTATATGAGGGGGTTTCTCAGTTAGATTCTTGCTGTAGTGACTTAACCCATACTGTGCAATCTGGATTGGGTAGAAATAGCCTTGAGGTCCCCACTGTGTAGATAAAGGTACACCTATAATAGAGAAACAAAATAAATAACTATCTCCAGACATTCATAATCCTGTTATGAATACCACTTTTCACTGTTTTACTTCACAGGGTTATCCAGCAACGTTAAAGCTTCCTTATTACACTGTTTTCATAATTACTAAAAATGGTACCAAATTAACCAGAAATGAAAACCAAAATTAAATGTTTATTCATTCTCATTCATTATTTGTTGACAGATAACAATGCATTGTTGTAAATTATCTTTTAAAGACTGATTTTTAATGAGTGCTACCCTTGCTCATAGCTATAGATGTCATTTTTCATAATTCTATTTTATCATTCAAGTTCTATACAATTTAAACACATATTTGATAGTTAACAATTACCTGTTTTATTCTAGAGTATTAAACCTGAACTTTTCTTAACATCTGTACTTAACAGTCAAGTTAATTATATATTCATCTTTCCCTCCAATGTCAAGATTTGGTCTAGCAACTATATCATCAGATGGTTAAAGTATTTGCTTAAGAAGCCAGCTTAAAATATTTTAAGTTGACTAGGCAACTTAAAATATAAACAATTTGCAATTCTTTCTCATATCCCTCATGTCAAAATGTAATTCCTGAGAATAAGGAGTACTTAAAAAAATGAATTATGGTTGTGTATTTAACCATGGATTAAAAAAAAAACATTTATTTTTCTTTATTTGGCTGTCCCAGGTCTTAGTTGCAGCATGTGGAATCTAGTTCCCCTACCAGGGATTGAACCCAGGCCCCCTGCATTGGAAGTGCAGAGTCTTAACCACTGGACCACAAGGGAAGTCCCTTAACCATAGATTTTTGATGAGTTCATTAATGGATCACCTCTTGTAAAGTTCTAAGTAAAACTTTCAAATGTTTGGTATGAGTGTTTACTTTAGTAATTGCTTACATGGGAAATACAGTAATACCACACTGCACACAATATTTTATTATTGCATCATGGTGTATGTGTTGAGATGAACTTCTATTTGGAGTCCTAAAATAGTTAACAAGCAACAGGCGGGCACAGCAGAAACCAGGAACTTATAAAACCATATGCGTTTTGGTGTAGTTTCAAAATAGTTTAAGGAACTGGGGACCATATAGGGTAAGAAACCTTGGCTGCAGATAAGCCTTTTAACTTCAGTCTTCTTTCTCCAATGGTAGATTTCTTTTTGCAAAAGATTTTCATTGAGTAAAAGGAAGGTTTATACTATCTTATTATATGTGTAATAACTATGATAATATGCAATTGGCCTAAGAAGTGATAGACTGATCAATGGAACAGAACAGTAGGCCAGAAACATACTCTATTAAAATATTATAGTATAACGATAAAGATTGTATCATTGATCAGCAAGGGAAAGAAGATTCAATAAATGTTAGGGGGAAAAACTAAAATTAGACCTTGGCTTTGTACCATTTGCCAAAATATAAATCAGTTTACAGGGACTAAAAAATTAAATGTAAAAATACAAAACCATAAAACTATTAGAGAAAATAAAGATGAATAGCTGATCATGGCATAGCAAATGATTTTCTAAGCATAAAAGTAGTAATTTAAAAAAAATTCCTTAGTAAATAGAACTAAACATTTCTAAAACTAACAAATCATAAGTAAAATGAAAAGACAGTCAAATTAAAAAAAATATCTTTAACAAATATAACAAGGTGCTACTACCCTTGCTATATATATATAAAAGGTCTCACGATATATTTTTCCAAAAAGCAACACTAATCACAATGAAAAGAGAGGGGAAAGAAAATCAAGGCCATTCTATAACAGCTAAAAGGATATGAAAAGATACCTGACCTCACTAACTGCTACAGAAAGCATTATGAGATCCTTTTTATAAATGACAGATTAAAAATTAATGTTTCATGATGGCAGGAGTGAGATGATGAGTGTCATTATACTCTGCTACCAGAAGCATGAATAGGGTCAACCTTCTTGGAAAATAGTTTGGCAAAGCTTACTGATACTATTTGGCAAGGTAATTTATTTCCTAGGGCAACAACTCTGAGAATACATTTAAAACAGTAAATGATTAACTATAACTATCTACACCATTACGTATAATGACAAAAAATATATGACCTAACTGTCCAACTAAAGAGCAAAGTCCCATACATTATTCCATACACTTTTATGGAATGTCCTGATTATGAGTATTAGTGTTTAAAATGCTCAACAAATATTCAATAATAACAAGAGGAAATAATCCCGTTGAGGGGAAAAAAATACAAAATCGACTACAGAGCATGATTCTAAACTGTTTTAAAAAATGTATATATACAACCACAACAAAAAGATTGGAAAAACATCAAAATATTAACAGTGGTTATAGGTGCTTTTCACTTTTTCTTTAGCACCTAAGCACCTTACACATTTTAAAAAACTACTGGGGGAAAAAGGTTTGGCAATGGAGAACTTTCAAGTCTCTAACAAACTATTACCCGCTTGAACACTGCACAATAAATATCATTACAACTATGTTAAAACATATGCCTAGGTATAAAGACCTTCTGAGAATATATAAAAATGGTAATCATTATCTTGAATGGTAAGAATCTATATGAATTTGGCCCCTTCCTTCTACTAAACATTCTGTAAAGATATTACAAAAATTAAAATATTAAGATATGAAAATTACTTTTTATAAATAAAATGAGAAAAATGAAATAAAACCCAAACTAAGCAATCTTAAAACACATTAAGTTCTTTCCTTTGATTAAATTATATACTTTAAAGTCAAATTCAGTTTGGCTTTCTGATCAATTCTAGGTGTGAAGTATAAATTCCAAAACATCCATAAGGAACCCTCAGTGCTCCAAATTTTAAAGACAAGGAAAAACAATATAGACAGCAGACTGTAGGAGTTCCAATATAGTTTCAGAGAAAATGGTACTATGTATTATCTTGTTCTGAGAACTTTAACCCTTCAACCAGAGAGGATACCTGGCTAATTTGATAACAAGATGGCACTGGTACATTGATGGGTTCGCTGGATGGTCTATTTCCCATTCCCATCTCCTCTCATAGGATAATAACTGTATACTTTAATGCAAAATTTCTGGAGATGCTGTGTCTTGACTTTGATAATTTTAGTTTCCGGGGCAGGTTAATGGCATAATCCTATTTAATCAGGTATGATCTTATTGGAGCCCTTAAATCACCATCTAGAAGGCTGTCCAAGCTTCAGGTTTAACCTGTTCCTCCATGCTAAGTCAGAGTGGTGATAGGTCTCTTTTAATAAGCTGTGTAAGTACTTGCTACGTAATGAACACTTACAGTCACTTATTTCTCAACACAATCTGGATAGAAAAACGCAGCGGAGTAGACGGATACCAACCTTCAACCCCACTTATGCACTTGACTCTGTCTCGGACTTCCACATTGTAGCCTTCAAAGGACATAAACACACCATCAGGGTGATAAGGGGCTCTCTGTGCATAGACTTTGGAATAGCTATGAGAGAATTCAAACCGATCATAGCCATCATACTGAACCACCTTTCCGTAAACGTCAAAATATTTCTCTACCCAGGTGAATGGGAGAAAGACTTCATTCCCCTCTCGTCTCCCTTTAATTGTGTGTTCATCATTTATGAGGCAGTCAATTTCTTCATATTTGAGCCCTAACACTTTGCCTCCCCCATTGTTACTGAAGCCCCCAACAACAGGGGGCGCTTTCTGCTGTTCCTGAGGGAAGGCCTCCTCAGACTGCTTGGCCATGTGGTTCACATAGTTGTTGCTCTCAGATGCTGCTGCTCTTTTTTCTAAGGCATCCACTCTGAAGCCACTACTCAAGTGCCGTGGAACCTGGATCGCTTTGTCACTGGAACACTTATTCCACAAAAGTACTGTGACCAAAGTGAAGAGTGCGCAGATGATAATCAAAGTCTTATAGTTGACCCGAGCTGCCAAGCAACGCATATTCAGACCATACCTATGGAGGCAAGAAGAAAAATTCACACAAAGATGTACTACTGACATTTCACAGGATAAGGCTTACTTTTTAATACCAAACCGCCACACTACGGCAGTTTTATTAACTGCATGTAATCTGATCACACTTAAAATTACTAACTCAAACTTTTCAGCAGAGACAAAGAAAAGGAAGAGATGCTTCCCCCTCTTAACATGATCAGTTAGCATGATCCTCTAAAGCAAAGATTCCCAAACTTTCCCTGTGTGTGCTTCCCTTGGATTCTTAATAACTTTTTCACAAAGCCCCTATGTCAAAAGAAATACCTATTCCTTCCATTTATGAAATAGGTGGGCTCCAACAACTTAACACATGCTTTTGTCCTAACAACTGAATAAGCTGTTTGAAAAAATATAACAGGTCTTGTCAAGGTAAACACTGACATCCATGGTGCCAAATCCAACAGTGCTCATTCTGTGTTACCTCTCAGGAGCATAAAATAGTAAATGGCTCTTTCCTTTCTGAAACACTTTCTTTCCTGACTTCCAGGGCACCATTCTTTCTTGGTTCTCCTTATACCCCACTAGATGCTCCTCCTAGTCATCTTTGATCATTCCTTCTCATCTCCCTGAATCTTAATGTTGAAATGTCTTAGGGTCCAAGTCCTCAGACCTCTTTTTAAATCTCTGTTCACTCCCAGGTGATCTCACTCATGAATCACATGGCGTTAAATACAATTTATATGCTGACTTTTCCCCAAATTCTATCTCCAGGCCAGATCTTTCTTCAGAACTGCAGGCATACATGTGTATGTGCCAATCCAAGTAACTGACATCTTTATTTGGAAGTCAAATGGATTTCTGAAACATAACATTCAAAATTTATTCCCTAAGCTTTCCCCTCAACCTGTTGTTTTACTGGTCAGACCAGAAATACTGAGTCCTTTCTTATTCACCCCAAATCCAACCAGTAAGGAAATCCGGTTGGCCCCACGTTTAAATTATATCCAGATTCTAATCATCTTCACCAACTCCACTGTTAACACCATACCAGAGCCACTGCCATCTTTCACTTAGAATACTGCAATGATGGGGGCTTCCCAGCTGTTGCAATGGTTAAGAATCTACCTGCCAATGCAGGAGACATGGGTTTGACCCCTGGGTCAGGAAGATCCCCTGGAGTAAGAAATGGCAACCCACTCCTGTATTCTTGCCTGGAAAACTCCATGGACAGCAGAGCCTGGCAAACTACAGTCCATGGGGTCACAGAGCTGGACACAGCCAAGTGACTGAGCACACTGTAATGATGTCTAAACTGCTCTCCCTGCTTTTTACCCTTGATCTACTATTCTACCCCAAAGTCTACTCTCGACATAGCACTCAGAACGATGCACTTAAATATAAGCCAGATCATGCCATTCCAGTCACGATGGGAGAAGAAGATGATGCTGTTGCCCCTACCGGTCTTGTGGTATACCAACCAGTTGTGACTGTATATAGTAGTCCTGGCTTGCTTGTTGCTGAGGTCATTGGGAAATATGGAAAACTATAGGTTAGTTATATGTGCAACATATCGAGTATCTCAGTACCCTGAAAGTAAAGAGGCTAGGCTTATTGCTGTTTGCTACAGTAGCTCTAATTTATTTCATGGTGTAAATCCACAGCTACTCATTTAATGGTTGTAATCCTTCTTTCCCCTTTTCCTCTCAATAAACCCTTCTGGCAGCAATGAGATTTTAAAAAAATCAAACTGTTAAAAGAAAAGGTTTAATGAAAAACTACATAATGATTTTCTGTTTTTCAGGAAAGCTGATGATGAATGTGTAATTTACTCATTTCTTTTAATTCCAAGAGGAGGTAAACCCTTAGCCCTTGCATGTCTGAAAGCAACTTTATTCTGCTCTCACCTCTGATTAACAGTTTGGCAGGATATAGAATCCTTGGGCTGCATATGATTTTCTTTCTAAATGCTGAAGGCAATATTTTACTTTCTTAAAGCATTACCAGCTACTGATGAGAGGTCTGATTTCAGTCTGATATATGTCATTTTGTGCATAACTTCCCTCTGGATTTTGTGTTTACCCTAGGAATTCTTCAGTTTTACAAGAATGTGTTACAGGATATTTAATTCACTGTTTCAGCACATGGTATACTCTTTCCATCTGAAACCTTGTGTTCTCTTATTCTTATTCAGCAGATGTAGTATCCTTTTGTAGCTCTGAGTATGTTAGAGTTCTGTTCTTGTAAGTTTCTCTCTGATATGTCTATTTTCTTTAGTGGTAATCTGCCTGATTATTTTAGTCTCTTTCACAGTATTAGCTTTCCTGACACGCTTGTGATCTTTGGTTACTCACTCATCTTTAGGCTTGAATGACTCATTAGCCAACACAGATTTCCTCTGTTATTGTGAAGATGGTCTGATTTCTAGCTAGACCTCTCTCCAGAGAGGAGCTCTGTGTGGGCTAGGTACAGGCTGAGTGGTACTGTTCCTTTAGGGTGTGTGGGTGGGGACCCAGCAGGCCTTCTAGATGCTAGAATGAAGATGACTTTTTATTTTGTTCTGGGGACATAACTTGTACTCTAGAAGCCTTAGCTTTTTCCAATTTCTCTAAAGAAAGCCTGGCAAGACGTGGGTTCGACTCCTGGGTTGGGAAGATCTCCCAGAGGAGCGTATGGCAGTGCATTCCAGCATTCTTGCCTGGAGAATCTCATGGACAGAGGAGTCTGGCAGGCTATGGTCCACAGGGTCACAAAGGGTAGGACATAACTGAAGCAACTTAGCATGCACACATGTCAGCTATCTGCAGTTCAAGTGCAGGGGTGAAAGAGGTAAGGAGGAGGGTAGAGCTGTGCCTTCAGGTACTCAAAAAGAAATCCAGAAATATGTTTGATTATCATTCTGTGGTCTTCTTGTTATTGACTTCATTTCTTATTTCTATATATTTTATTTCAGTGGGGCAACAGGAGGGAAGGGAGGCAAAGATATGGGCTTGATCCAACTTGGAAATCGTACACAGATTGTAAGAGCTGGAATCCAATAATATACTTTATCATCTGCATTTACTATGAGAAAACATGCTGAATGAAAAAAAAAAAACAAACAAAAAACAAAAAAAAACCCAAAAAACTGTGGAACAAGCAAATCTTCATAAGTCACGTATTTATAAACTGAGGATTTCCTTATATAGCAGCATGGGCAAACTGATAATAATAACTGATGTTTCATAAAAAAAAAAGAGCCCTCCATTAAAAACATTTATGTGGCAACTTTTGAATTATCTGTCAGCTATACCTAACATTTAGACCAATTTAAACAGAAATATAAAGCTTCTGTCCTTCTTTGAGATGCACCCTTCCTCAATGACCCAAAAGACCTGCTTATAGAACTAGCAGACTACCATTATGATGAGGCATATGATGGAAAAATAAAGAAAAACCCATTAAAAACTTTCAATAACCTTTACACCCAGATTTTTAAGCAATCAGGAAAAAAAAATAAAAACAATCAAGGCTTCTCAGAGAAATCATTCTGAAAGGTCCCCCTTCCCCATTAAGTCAAAGTTGTGAGAACTATGACTGACATTGACTGAAATGGTGAATCAATAAAAATCCATGAGTCTATAATAACATTCAGAAAAGGAGAAAGCCAGAAAAGATACTGATGTCATTTTTTGATAAAAATATGTAACTAAGTGAAAGAATTTATTTATCTAGTCTTTGCAGGAGAACAAACCAATAGTCCCAGATGATAAAAAAAATTCTATTTTACAGAAAACATGTGGTTAATAATGTGGAAGAAAAAATCAAAATCAGAAAATTAGCATATGTAATTTCTCATACAATTATTAATTTCAGTTCAGTTCAGATCAGTCACTCAGTTGTGTCCAACTCTTTGCGACTCCATGAATCGCAGCACGCCAGGCCTCCCTGTCCATCACCAACTCCTGGAGTTCACTCAGACCCACGTCCATCGAGTCAGTGATACCATCCAGTCATCTCATCCTCTGTCGTCCCCTTTTCCTCTTGCCTCCAATCCCTCCCAGCATCAGAGTCTTTTCCAATGAGTCAACTCTTCGCATGAGGTGGCCAAAGTATTGGAGTTTCAGCTTCAGCATCATTCCTTCCAAAGAAATCCCAGGGCTGATCTCCTTCAGAATGGACTGGTTGGATCTCCTTGCAGTCCAAGGGACTCTCAAGAGTCTTCTCCAACACCACAGTTCAAAAGCATCAATTCTTCGGTGCTCAGCTTTCTTCACAGTCCAACTCTCACATCCATACATGACCACAGGAAAAACCATAGCCTTGACTAGACGGACCTTTGTTGGCAAAGTAATGTCTCTGCTTTTCAATATGCTATCTAGCTTGGTCATAACTTTTCTTCCTAAGAATCATGTCTGTACCTAGGAACACCATTGCTGAGAATGGCCTGAGGATTTCTTGCAGGAGCTGACTTGCTTTGCAATGATCTTGGATCCAGGTCTGCCATTTGGGAAGGTCATTTGAAGGCCTGCATCTTTTCACCAACCTCATCTAGGCCACAGAACTACTGGGGGTGGCTGCTTCCCTGGTGGCTCAGTGATAAAGAATCCACTTGCCAATGCAGGAGACACAGGTTCAATCCCTGATCCGGGAAGATACCACATGCTGTGAAGCAATTAAGCCTGGGCGTCACAACTATTGAACCGGTGCTCTAGAGCCTTGGAGCTGCAAACACTGAGCCCACGTGCCACAACTACTGAAGCCAGTGACCTGGGGCTTGTACTTCGCAAACAGTAAAAGCCACTGCAATGAGAAGCCCCTGTGAAGACNGATACCACATGCTGTGAAGCAACTAAGCCTGGGCGTCACAACTATTGAACCTGTGCTCTAGAGCCTTGGAGCTGCAAACACTGAGCCCACGTGCCACAACTACTGAAGCCAGTGACCTGGGGCTTGTACTTCGCAAACAGTAAAAGCCACTGCAATGAGAAGCCCCTGTGAAGACCCTAAGCCACCCCATTTTGTTAAAAAAGACTCCATTTTAGAGTTCTGAGGAAAAAGTCTTTGGAAATCCCCTGACCTCACCCCACCACCTGCGAGCCAATCAGATCCCAGATCAGGATCTCCTGACTTTACATTCAGGACTTATGACCTGCCCAGGAAATTCGAATTAAGCCCGGGAAATGAAAACCAATCAGAACCCAACACCTAACCCTTCCACAGAAGGTACTACCAACCCGGAAACTCCCGTTTTGCGCGAGAATACCCTATATAAGCAATGAAACCCAGAGTTCGAGGCTCCTCTCCTTAGCTGCTGCGTCGGTAACAGTGGGAGCCCCAGCTGGAGCTTGGTAATAAAAACTCTCTTGCTTTTGCATGGGATATCGGCTCCCTGGTGGTCATTGGGAGATTTCGCGACTTGGGCATAACACCTGCATGGCAACTAGAGAGTAGGACCCACTTGCTGCAATTACAGAAAAGCCCACACAGCAAAGAAGACCCAACACAGCTAAATAAATAGATACATAAATAAAATTAATTTTTGAAAGATCATTAAAAAAGTGAAGTGTCTCAATTAAAAAACAAAACCTATCAGGGGCTGTGACTGACTCACACCCCTGAGTCAGGAGAGGAAGGACAGCACTTGAGGCCAGGGTGGATGCGCCGGTCTCCCTCAGTTTCCTACTTCCCTGCTCCCCTGCCTATAGATAGCTCTCCTGGGGGGAGTACCTTCCCACCCTGCTGTGCTCTCCTTCCAAGAAACCAAGACCCAGTTCTTCTATTTCTACGTGGACTCTGAGCAAAGAAGACAGGTGGCTCTGAAGTGTGTGGGCTCTGGCTGCTCGCCGTTCAAATGCCAGTGAACAGGCCAGGCTGGTGGAAAGGAAAGTCTGCTTCAATTCAGGGCAGACATCTGTCCAAAGGCAGATTCCCCGCTACCCCCGACAGGCAGGAGTTTTTATAGACATACAGAAACAGCACAGTCACCTCTAACAGTCATCTTCAAATTGGTCATCCGTGATCTGACCAGTGTGATCTTGGTTGTTTTAGGTATGGTTAATCTCCAGTTTTAAGGTCCATTTGTTCCCATTTCTTCGGGGCCAATTCTCAGAACTGTGGCAGCTCCTGTCCTGGGTACAGGCTGGTCCTCATGTAGTCAACTTCTCCACCTGGTGTTCTGGTATCTATAATACAGCTCACAGCATATGGCTCAGAATATTATCTGTAGCCCTTGAGAAAGAACTAAAGGTCCTCGACTATGCTTAATGACTACATTAGTATTATTTGGTCTCCTTTGCCTGTTTTCCTTTGTTTTCACATGTTCTCATTTCTCTGATTAAACTTAGTCTTTGACTGAAGTTTTCCACAGACAAAAGGCAGGCAGAGGACATGGAGGGGGGAGGGGGACCATAGGGTCCTACTGTTTCATGGGAACTTCAGAGCCATCTGTCTTCTTGGTTCAGAGTCTACGTGGTATAGTTCTTCTGTGTATTCTTGTGTGAGTGCAAAGTTGCTTCAGTTGTGTCCGACTCTTTATGACCCTATGGACTGTAGCCTGTCAGGCTCCTCTGTCCATCAGATTCTCCAGGCTAGAATACTGGAGTGGATTGCTATGCTCTCTGCCACGGGATCTTCCAAACCCAGGGATCGAACCTACATCTCTTACATCTCCTGCATTGGCAGGCAGGTTCTTTTCCACTAGTTGCCACCTTTTAATTTCTTCTGCTTCTGTTAAGGTCCTTACCATTTCTGTCCTTTATTGTGTCCATCTTTGCATGAAATGTTCTTTGGTATCTCCAATTTTCTTGGAGATCTCTATCCTTCCCATTCTGTTATTTTCCTCTATTTCCCTGCAAGAAAAGATAAGAAACCTTTCTTAACAGAACAATACAAGGAAATAGGGTTGCCATATTTAGCAAATGAAACTACAAGACGATATAATGCCCTGTATGCACAATAAGGCAATATTGGGGATATACTAAAAACTCACCAGAAACTAAAGCTTAATTGGTTGTCCTGTATTTTGTCTGGCAACCCCAGAACAGAGTAAGTTGATAATAAATATTAACTTTCATCATGAACAGAGAGATTTATTTTCAATTCATATTACCAGGAAGGGTGTCTCTTCCTGCTAAATACAACCTTTACTTTGAAAACAATCTCAGACCTCAAGAGAGCACTGGCAAGCCTGGGTCCTGGGGAGATGACCACAAACCATCTCAGGGCTTCTTCAAAGCCAAGCTCATTTACCTTCTCCTTGTCTCTGGCCTGGGTGGTCTCCACCTTCTTCCGGATGTACACATGCGAGATCTGGCCTGCAGTGCCTGGAGGGGAGGGATTTTCTCCATCTCCAGCCACCTCCCCAGCATCCAGCCCAGAGAGAGACTCACAGGTGCTTCTTCAGTGCTGGTGAACTTCAGTTCAAAAGCACCACGTGCAAGGTGAGGGAAGATTTGTGATCCTGTTTCATTNCGTGGCCGGTCGATCTCAGAGCTCGCCGTCCCCGGGCGGGGAGGAGTAATGATGGGCCCGAGGGCCGCGGCTCTGCTGAGCCCTCTTCCCAGAGGAAGACCCCGATGCGCCAACTCAGCAGCCGCAGCCGGATGCCCCGACTTTTCGCTTGCTGTCCTGGACTTTTTTTCTGGCTGGCGCGGGCCTGAGGCGGCTGCTCGGACATCCCGAGGACAGGCCAGGCCAGCTGCTTGCCACAAGTAGTCCCCGATCTTTACTCCAGTGAGCCGGACAAAGGGGGCCCCAGGTCGTCCAGTTGGGTAGTGGCGGCACGAGAGGGTGGCCTGGGGCTTTTAGATCCATCCCTTCCGTTATCCATCAGCCAACCCCTCTCCCCAGGCACCTAGGTTAAGTCCAGATTTGTTCCAATCTAAGCAAAAACAGGATGCTTGCTTTGCAAATTCCTCCTCCAGACAAATGCCTTAGTCTTACCTTTATTCAACTAGCTCATAGGCCCTAAATCCTTATCTATAGAAATTCCGAAGCTGCCACTGCAACCCTCAAAAGTGACTGAAGAAATTTTCTCTAGTTTTTGCATAAAGTAAAGCTGTGGTTCTCAAACTTGGAACGTGCATAAAAGTCATCGGGAGAGATTGTTTAAAGTAGTTTCTGGACATTATGTTCAGTAAGATCAGAGTGATGCTAGGAATTTTCATTTGCACAAGCATCCCAGGGGATTCTAATTCAGATGGTCCAAACTTTGGGGTAATACTGTGTAGTGATTAATATCAGTGTAGATTTAAATTTCCACTTTGTCAATTATTAGTTGAGTTCTAGAGAACACCTCAACCTCCCTGGGCCTCAGTTGCCTCATCTGTAAAAGGAGAATATAAATCATATTCATCGTTCAGGTTTATTGTGAAAATTAAATGTGAAGCATTTTGCACATTGCCTGCATAGGATAAGTCCTCAGTAAGTGAGCCTATTATGATATAAAGGTGTACAGAAAATTCTGTACTTTTTAAGAATGTCAGGGTAATAGAACACCCAATGATGGCTCATGTTCACTGAGAGATGATCATAATAGAATCTTATTCAGATGATGGTCGTGAAGAACTTCTCTGATGAAGTGATGTTTATTAAGCACAGGGGTCAGCCAGGTGAAGAGAGGGGACAAGTGTTGCAGGCAGAGAGAACAATATGCGCAAAGGCCCTGAAGTAGCAAGAAGCTTGATTCCCCACTTCTAAGCAACCTCACATAGTCACCCGTTCTGGGTATTAAGACACAGGCAACTTTGGGGGCCATTATTCTGCCCACTACAGCTACCTTTTTTTTTTTAAGTGATAATTTATTTGTGTATTTTGGCTCTGCTGGGTCTTCATTGCTGCGCAGGCTTTTCTCTGGTCGAGGAGGCAGGAGCTTCTCTTTCTTGAGGTGCGCAGGCTCCTCATTATGGCGGCTTCTCTTGTTGCACAGGCTCTGGGCACGCGGGTCTCAGCACTTGCAGCCCTCAGGCTTGGTAGTTGCAGCCTCTGGAGTGCAAGGTGCACAGGCTTCAGCAGCTGTGGCTCATGGACGTAGTTGTTCCGTGGGGCATGTGGAATCTTCCTGGACGAGATGGAAGCTGTGTCCCCTATATTGGCGGATGGATACTTAGCCGTTGTACCACCAGGGAAGTCCCCTACAGCTCTCTTTTGTTAATTCCCAGATGATTGAAATGAAAGCCTTTGTTTTATGTTTTTGCCTTGCAGAGATTTTTGCTGTGAGAATTAACAGTATCCGTTCAATATGGTAGACATTCTGGCTCATGAATCAGAATTACTTGGACTAGTGAAAGAGGTATGTTTCACAAAACACAGGTCACAGAGAAAGAGATCTTGAAAACTTGTGATGCTAGGATTTTACAATGCAACAAATTCTATAATGCCTTGTAATGTTTGTATCATTACATTGCTGTTATCTATTTTCCATTTTATAATGTTTAGTGTGTTCATAATAAGCTGAAATCTTAAAGCTGCTTAGGAAATGGCAACCCACTCCAGTACTCTTGCCTGGAAAATCCCATGGACAGAGGAGCCCTGTAGGCTACNTTACAATGCAACAAATTCTATAATGCCTTGTAATGTTTGTATCATTACATTGCTGTTATCTATTTTCCATTTTATAATGTTTAGTGTGTTCATAATAAGCTGAAATCTTAAAGCTGCTTAGGAAATGGCAACCCACTCCAGTACTCTTGCCTGGAAAATCCCATGGACAGAGGAGCCCTGTAGGCTACAGTCCATGGTATCGCAAAGAGTCGGACACGACTGAGCGACTTCACTTAAAGAAAGTTATACAAGCAATACATGCTCATGGTAAAAGATACCAACAGTACAGAAGTGTAAACAGTGAATATTCTCCTACTCTGCTCCTGTAATGACCATTATTAATGGCTTAGTGTATTACATTTCTAGACTTTTTTTCTTTGAGTATTCAAAATATATTCACATGACTATATAGTTTATTTTATAAAATGTAATGATACCATGCACATTGTTCTGTAGCTTACCTTTTTTAAAGATTTATTTATTTTTAATTGATAATTGTTTTACAATATTGGTTTGATTTCTGTCATATATTATTATGAATTAATCATAGATGTCCCCTCCCTCTTGAATTTCTCTCCCTGTAGCTTGCCTTTTATCTGTCAACAGTTATACAGTATAAACATCTTCCTATGTTCTGCCTCAGGCTTCTGAATACTGTAGAGTATTTCATTGAGTGGCTGTGTCATCATCTAGTTAACTTGTTGCCTACTAATGGACCTTTATGTGCCCTACACTGAAAGTTTTTGAAGGATAGGCCTAAGCCTTATGCTTTTTGATATTCTCTACAGCTTTTAGCCGGCTTCCCAGGTGATTCTTTTTTTTTTTTTTTTAGAGCTTCCATTATACTTTATTTTACTTTACAGTACTCTATTGGTTTTGGCATACATTGACAGGTGATTCTGCAGTAAAGAATCCACTTGCCAATCAGGAGATGTGGGTTCAATCCCTGGGTCGGGAAGATCCCCTTGAAAAGGACATACCAACCCACTCCAGTATTCTTGCCTGGGAAATCCCATGGACGAAGGAGCCTGGCAGGCTACAGTCCATGAGGTCACAAAGAATCAGACACCACTTAGTGACTAAACAACAACAGCTACTTTAATCCGGGGCCTGGCATAGAGTTGATGCTAAAGAAATGGTTGCTGCTGTCTTGGTGTGTGACTGAGGTGTCCATCAGGTGTGGTCACACGCGAGAGACATGTCCGTGGAGCAGAAGTGAGGCATCCACCCTAGGGATGCAGCTTTGAAACTTGGTGTGATCATGAATAAATTTTCAGAGGTGGTCACAGCAGAGGGTGGTGGACAGGGCCCGGAGAAATAGCCAGAGTGAGAGGAGGTGGAAACAGAAGTGTGACTGACAAGCTGAGGAGGCGGGCAGAGAAGTGGAGAGCAGCAGCAGCGGTCTGTGTCACTGACATAAAGCTCTGTGTGTGAGTGTGCGCACGCTCAGTCCCGTCTGACTCTTTGCCACCCCGTGGACTGTAGCCAGGCTCTTCTGTCCATGACGTTTGAAGACGGAGGGTGATCCTTAGTGCCCTACTTAAAGATCACAGATGGTGCTTCCCAGGTTTAATGACTTACCTTTCTTCTTAGGGACAGGCATTATTTCTAATCCCTGTTGCAGGTCACAAATTCCCAGTGACCTACTAGACCCAAAGCCATCAAGCCTTCTGCCAATCACTTTTGCTTTTTTCAGGCTGCTGCACATATTATTTTCTTTCCTTTTATTTCATTTTATTTTCTATTAATAATTATACTGAATCTTACAACTCATATTTTCCTTCTAAAAGCACATTTATTTTATGTAAGTGAACATTTTCTCCTCTGATCACAAGATGGCGGAATAGAAGGATGTATGCTCATGTTCTCCTGTGAGAAACTAACCACTGAACAGCCATCAACAGGAGAATCTTGGATCCCACCAAAAAAAGATACCCAGTGTCCAAGGACAAAGCAGAAGCCCTAACAAGATGGTAGAGGGGTGAAATCACATGTAGAATCAAACCCCATACCCTCCAGAACCACATGAAGGGCTCAAACAAAACAAAACCTTTATACAGTCAGCAAAAACAAGACTGGGGGCTGACTGGCTCAGATCATGAACTCCTTATTGCAAAATTCAGACTTAAATTGAAGAAAGTAGGGAAAACCACTATCCCATTCATGTATGACCTAAATCAAATTCCTTACGATTATACAGTGGAAACAACAAATAGATTCAAGATATTAGATCTAATAGACAGAGTGCCTGAAGAACTATGGATGGAGGTTAGTGACATTGTACAGGACATGGTGATCAAAACCATCCCCAAGAAGAAGAAATGCAGAAAGGCAAAATGGTTGTCTGAGGAGGCTTTACAAATCACTGAGAAAAGAAGAGACAGGAAAGGGAAAGGAGAAAAGGAAAGATATACCCATCTGAATGCAGAGTTTCAAAAAATAGCAAGGAGAGATAAGAAAGCCTTCCCTAAGTGATGAATGCAAAGAAATAGAGGAAAACATTAGAAAAACTAGAGATCTCTTCAAGAAAATTAGAGATACCAAGGGAACATTTCATGCAAAGATGGGCTCAATAAAAGACAGAAATGGTATGGACCTAACAGAAGCAGAAGATATTAAGAAGAGGTGGCAAGAATACATAGAAGAACTGTACAATAAAGATCTTCATGACTCAGATAACCATGAGGGCATGATCACTCACCTAGAGCCAGACATCCTGGAGTGTGAAGTCAGGTGGGCCTTAGGAAGCATCACTACGAACAAAGCTAGTGGAAGTGGTGGAATTCCAGTTGAGCTATTCCACATCCTAAAAGATGATGCTGTGAAAGTGCTACACTCAATATGCCAGCAAATTTGGAAAACTCANAACTAGAGATCTCTTCAAGAAAATTAGAGATACCAAGGGAACATTTCATGCAAAGATGGGCTCAATAAAAGACAGAAATGGTATGGACCTAACAGAAGCAGAAGATATTAAGAAGAGGTGGCAAGAATACATAGAAGAACTGTACAATAAAGATCTTCATGACTCAGATAACCATGAGGGCATGATCACTCACCTAGAGCCAGACATCCTGGAGTGTGAAGTCAGGTGGGCCTTAGGAAGCATCACTACGAACAAAGCTAGTGGAAGTGGTGGAATTCCAGTTGAGCTATTCCACATCCTAAAAGATGATGCTGTGAAAGTGCTACACTCAATATGCCAGCAAATTTGGAAAACTCAACAGTGGCCACAGGATTGGAAAAATGTCAGTTTTCATTCCAATCCCAAAGAAAGGCAATGCTAAAGAATGTTCAAACTACCACACAGTTGCACTCATCTCACATGCTAGTAAAGTAATGCTCAAAATCCTTCAAGTTAGTCTTCAACAGTACATGAACTGAGAACTTCCAGATGTTGAAGCTGGATTTAGAAAAGGCAGATGAACCAGAGATCAAATTGCCAACAGCCATTGGATCATAGAAAAAACAAGATAATTCCAGAACATTTACTTCTGCTTCACTGACTATGCTAAAGCCTTTGATTGTGTGGATCACAACAAACTGGAAAATTCTTTAAGAGATGGAAATACCAGACCACCTTACCTGCCTCTTTAGAAGCAACAATTAGAACCGGACATGGAACAACGGACTGGTTTCAAATTGGGAAAGGAGTACATCAAGGTTGTATATGGTCACCTTGCTTATTTAACTTATATGCAAAGTACATCATGAGAAATGCCAGGCCAGATGAAGCACAAGCTGGAATCAAGATTGCCAGGAGAAATATCAATAACCTCAGATATGCAGATGACACCACTCATGGCAGAAAGCAAAGAGAAATTGAAGAGCCTCTTGATGAAAGTGAAAGAGGAGAGTGGAAAAGCTGGTTTAAAACTCAACATTCAAAAAGCTAAGATCATGGCATCTGGTCCCATCACTTCATGGCAAATAGATGGGGAAACAATGGAAACAGTGAGAGATTTTATTTTCTTGGGCTCCAAAATCACTGCAGATGGTGCCTGCAGCCATGAAAGTAAAAGACTCTTGCTCCTTGTAAGAAAAACTATGTCAAACCTAGACAGCATATTAAAAAGCAGAGACATTAATTTACCAACAAAGGTCTGTCTAGTCAAAGCTATGGTTTTTCCAGTAGTCATGTATGGATGTGAGAGTTGGACCATAAAGAAAGCTGAGCACCAAAGAATTGATGCTTCTGAACTGTGTTGTTGTAGAAGACTTTTGAGAGTCCCTTAGACTGCAAGGAGATCAAACCAGTCAATCTAAGGAAATCAATCCCGAATATTCATTGGAGGGACTGATGCTGAAGTTGAAGCTCCAGTACTTTGGCCACCTGATGCGAAGAACTGACTCATTGGTAACGACCCTGATGCTGGGAAAATTGAAGGCAGGAGGAGAAGGGAACGACAGAAGATGAGATGGCTGGACGGCATCACCGACTCGATGGACTTGAGTTTGAGCAAGCTCTGGGAGTTGGAGTTGGACATGGACAGGGAGGCCTGGCATGCTGCACTCTGTGGGGTCTCAGAGTCAGACCCGAATGAGTGACTGAACTGAACGGAAATGAACATTTTCTATGATACTGTCTTTCTAGGCCTTTAGTATGTATATCAATAAGTAAATTCCTGATCCCACATTACTTCTCCAAAGATGACAGTTAATTAATCCCATTATATATTTGTGATAATATTGACCTGATACAATTACATCAAAGATAGTCACTTTGTTGTTGTTAGAACAGAGAAATGTATGCTCATTTATGCTTTTTTTTTTTTACAGTATTTAGATTTTGCTGAATTTGAAGACACCTTGAAAACATTTTTGAAAGAATGCAAAATAAAAGGAAAACCGTTATCTAAATCTACATGTGGCTCTTTAAGGGACCCCAAATCATTGAAATTCCAGGTAACATTTTACTTTTTTGATTTTCGTATGTAATCAAGATGCTCCCAACTTCTAAAATACGTCACCATTAGAGAATGTCGGAATCATTTCTGGGGACCTGGGCAGAGCAACTTTTTAGACTGTGCCAATGTTTATGGATAAACAGGTGATACCATCTTCAAATCTCTGGAGAGATTTCACATCCTTTCTTGACTGACCTAGAAAATGAATGGCAACACAAGGTTTTTCCATACATATTTCTTGGTAGGAAGAAGAAACCATGCAATGCTTAGAAACAGACAAATGTGATCCCCACCCTGAGGAAATTTAGGTTATTAGTTCTAAATACTGGGGACACTATGGTGAACAAGATAAAGTATCGGCCCTCAGGGTGCTTGCCGTCTAGTTTGGGGAGGTTGGAGGGGGCAAGATCCATATACAGGGCAGCACCCTGTCAAAGGAAACCCTGGGTGGCTAGGAGCCCCTGGCAGTGGGCTGCAGAGGGCAGACATCAACTCTTAGGATTAGGAAGGACCTTGAAAGTCCTCATTTCAAGGACTTCCCTGGTGGTCCAGTGGTTAAGACTTGGTGCTCCCAATTCAGGGGGCACGGGTTTGATCCTTCTTCAGGGAACTAAGATTCCACGTGTGTGGCCAAAAGCAAAAAGTCCTCATTTCAGTCATTTGATTCTGCATCCCGTTCAAAGGTAAGAACTGGTTCACCTCAAGTACGACCCGTGACAAGAGAACATACCGTTTCCTGAGGCAGCTTGTTTCAGCTTTGCCTGATAATATTTTTAGTTTTTGGAATTAACAAATTTTATTCTCTTAAACTTTCTTGCTCATTTTCCTAAACACTACAAGGAGTGAGGCTAAGTCAGTATTAAATCAGAATTTCTAATGGTAACCCTAAAACGTGATTTGATTATTTTAATAAATTTGTTTTTCCAAGAAAAATCAAAGACTGGGTTTGAGAGTCCCACCGAGTTGCTGGAGCTCCATGACCTGGCATGGGGTACCATTGAGCAGGGACACCGGTGGTTGAAGTGGCCCAGGAAGTTGGAGTGGGGCTGTGCCCCTGCCCAGCACCCCTCCAGGCCTTGGGCATCTGGGTGCCCAGCCTGCACCACTTCAGACACGGGCTCCTGTGTCAGTCCTGCACCGGGCAGCCTGAGGCTTCCTCCCAACCCCAGAGCAAACTTCAGAACAGAAGAGAATCTGGTCATCATTAGACATGCAAACAGAGGCTACTTAACTTGAAAGGTCTTGAAACTTTCTGATTGTGAGAAGCCTGTCTTTTCTGCCCATTCAATAAACAGCTGTGTCCCACCTTTATAGATTTTCCAAACGAAAATACCTGGAGTAGTGGCTTAGTGATACTTGCCAAGTGTCAGTGGCCCTCAATAGACAAAATTTCCTTAATTACAGTTCTGTAAGTACCTATGTGTATGGGTGATTATTGCTGCTGAGTCACTTTAGTCATATCCGACTCTGTGTGACCCCATAGACGGCAGCCCACCAGGCTCCCCCATCCCTGGGATTCTCCAGGCAAGAACACTGGAGTGGGTTGCCATTTCCTTCTCCAATGCATGAAAGTGAAAAGTGAAAGTGAAGTCGCTCAGTCATGTCTGACCCTCAGCGACCCCATGGACTGCAGCCTTCCAGGCTCCTCCGTCCATGGGGCTTTTCCAGGCAAGAGTACTGGAGTGGGGTGCCATTGGTGGTGTGTAAATTCTCTGATTTTGGTAATTCTGGCTGAGATCACACTTCACATTCGAGAAGTTAATATTTTGTGACCCCGTGAGTTATCACACTGGATTGTTCTATTTGTTGTTGTCACTAAGCTGTGTCTGACTTCATGGACTGCAGCACACCAGGCTCCCCTGTCCTCCACTATCTCCTGGAGTGTGCTCAAATTCATGTCCATTGAGTCGGATTGCTTTATGTGTAGATATTATTTTAAATTCAGGGGTCATTTTTTTTTAATTTATTTATTTTTTAATTTTTCTTGGAGGATAATTACAATATTGTGATGGTTTTTGCCATACGTCATTATGAGTCGGCAATAGGCATACGTGTGTCCCCTCCATCCTAAAACCCTTCCCACCTCTCTCTCTACCCCATCCCTCCAGGCTGTCACAGAATACCAGCTTCGGGTGCCCTATGCAGGGACCATTTCCAGGTTCAGAATGTGGTTCATAAATTGGGAGTGTCATGGCACAGCAAAGGCTTGTGGTCCCAGATCTACAAATGCAGAATCTAGAATAAACTGTAGATGGGCCGTGTGATGTGTAGGCATACTTTGCCAAACCATGTTAAAAAAACACTTAACTCCAGGCTTTCAGACACCCTCAAGAGTGTCTGAAAGCCTGGACTCTGAACACAGTCCCTGGACCTTGCGGGAGACTCCTCCCCTGGGTGATCTGCAGGGTTTGCTCAGAGCTCAGCAGACTTGAGCCTGGGAGGGCGCCAGGCCCCAGCAGCACGTCCCTCTCCCCTTTGTATTAGGAAGTGACAAGAACATGGGATCCTCTGGCCAGGTCCCCCCAAAGAGGCCGATTTTGAAGAGGTAGAATTTCACTGTGGGGCTTATTTTGAAAACGTCTGAGTTTCCTTCCAGTGTAAGCCAGTCCCTTCCCGAGTGAGGTAATATTCAGAGACTGTTGTTCTCGGTCACATGGCACAGAGAACATTTTTGTAGGGTTCGTGTCAGACTCCTCATCAGAGAATGTTTCTGACTTAAGGAAAACCAAACATAGCAACCCTGTTCTCTGTAGGTTTCTATCTTATGTTAAAAAGCTTGATTGTAAACAAATAGAATATGCTACCTTAAAAAAAAAATTTACAGAAAAAAATGTAAAACTATTAAAAGCATAAAAGACCAGTGACCAATAATGGTGGTAAGTAATGGTGGTGAAGGATGGGGGAACTGGAGATTCTACAGAAAAAATAATCTGAAAACTCTGAAAAAAGTTTCTCCAGTTGACCCCAAAACGGAGGTCTGCATATTGTGGGCATTTGATACAAAAAGGAAAACACTGCAGGAAGCTCTCTTGGTCCTGAAGGCAAGCATGCATGCTCAATAGTGTCCCACTCTTTGCGACCCCATGGACTGAAGCCCGCCAGGCTCCTCTGTCCATGAAATTTCCCAGGCAAGAATACTGGAGTGGGTTGCCATTTCCTCCTCCAGGGGATCTTCCCAACCCAGGGATCGAACTGGCATGTCTTGAATCTCCTGCATCGGCAAACAGATTCTTTTACCGCTGAACCACCTTGCCTAAATCTGTAAAGTCACACAGCAGGCGTTAGTGGTGGGTCAGTTATCGCTCCTCCTGTGAGACAGGTGATGTGCTGACTGCCACCTCCTTTCTCCAGAGTTCTATGTCTCAACCACCGCGTGGTGAGTCAAGCCATGGGTTCTGCCCCCACGCCGTCAGGCTGGCGCAACCCCGAGGTTGGCCTGGAGCCGGGCCTGTGTTCCTCCTTCCGTCTCCAGCCCAGGCATCCTATTCCTGCACCTGGAGGCCCAGGCAGTCACTCTGTGGGGGAGCTTGGTTCTGTGGTCATTTTCTGCGCTGCCCTCTCCACCAGAAACGCTTCTGACAACAGCGGGCCTGTGATGACAGGCAGTCCCACCTTCCAGGCCTGGGATTGACCTCTCCGCATGGGTGAACTCTTGGCTGCATGCCACATTTTGGCAGCTGTGGTGTCAGTGACTCCCTGTAGATATGAGGTCGCTCCGCTGAGGTCTGGCTGGGCTCTGGGTCCAAGCCATTCTCATCAGTCTTAGGCGGTGGGTCACCTAGTCCAAAGGGCCACCTCAGTTTATTCTTGTGCTGGTGGCAGATTCCTTCCATTTCAGAGACCTTCACCATTGCATCTGTTCTTCAGTGAAAGCCGCTCAGTCGTGTCCCACTCTTTGTGACTCCATGGACTATACAGCCCATGGAATTCTCCAGGCCAGAATACTGGAGTGGGTAGCCTTTCCCNAGTTTATTCTTGTGCTGGTGGCAGATTCCTTCCATTTCAGAGACCTTCACCATTGCATCTGTTCTTCAGTGAAAGCCGCTCAGTCGTGTCCCACTCTTTGTGACTCCATGGACTATACAGCCCATGGAATTCTCCAGGCCAGAATACTGGAGTGGGTAGCCTTTCCCTTCTCCAGGGGGTCTGCCCAAACCAAGGATCAAACCCAGGTCTCCCATATTGCAGGCAGATTCTTTACCAGGTGAGCCACCAGGGAAGCCCAAGTGTACTGGAGTAGGTAGCCTATCCCTTCTCCAGGGGATCTTCCGGACCCAGGAATCGAACCAGGGTCTCCTGCATTGCACGTGGATTCTTTACCAACTGAGCTACCCGGGAAGCCCTCTGTTCTTCAGTATGCTCAGATTTGATGTTGCAGAGCAGTGGAAAACCAGGGGTGGTCTGCAGGAATGTCGGCCAAGGCAGTCTGAAGCCCTCTGGATCTCTCTTTTCCTATCCCTCACTTCTGAAAAGGAGACTTGGTTTTGCTCACACTGAAATGGTGAAGTATATGGGTGTCTAGGACGAGATGGTTCGATGGCATCACCCACTCAATGGTCCTGAGTTTGAGCAAGCTCTGGGAGATGGTGAAGGCCGGCGAAGCCTGGCATATGCTGCAGTTCACAGGGTCACAGAGAGCCAGACACGACTGAGTGACTGAACCACAGCAAGGTGTCGGGGGGCGTGAGAATTGGATGCTGGGAGACGTGACATCTCTTGTACCCGACCAGGCTTCACTCTGATGTCTTCTCCACAGAGGGATCTCCTTGCCGCGTTTGACAGTGGAGACCAGAAGGTGTTCTTCAGGCTGTGGGAGGAGCACATCCCCAGGCCCATCCGGGATGGCGACTCTCTGGCCCAGAAGCTGGAGTTCTATCTTCACATCCACTTTGCCATCTACCTTCTGAAGCACTCCGCAGGCAAACCTGTAGGTTCACCTTGTGCTGGGGGGTGGGATGGCCTGCAGGGAGTGCTAAAGGAGGATGTTAGCTGTTACCTTTTGCAAATGAGGATTAAGTTAGTTGTTCGCCCCTTTTACCTATTGCTTCTCAGGAGCAGGCCTCATATGTCCTGATGAATGCTTTTTCTGTCTCATTCCCAGCAGCTTCTTTTCTAATTTGTATGGAAAGTTAATCATTTCTGTAATGAAAGCTGCGTCCTCGTTTGCTTGACTATCTCAAGATGGGTATGTCTAAGAGAATGCATCTTTAGACCACATTTTCAACCAGAAGATGAATTTAAGCTTAAACAGCAGGGAAATGGTGTGCCCATTTGTGAAAGTTTGAGTGATGGGTTGAATTGAGCTTCTGCAGTCTTCCTGGAGCTGTGAAAGAGAAGGGAGCAGACACAGGCTGCTCCTTGGGTAAACCTTGGGGTGTGGAGGGAATGACAGAGGGGGGCCAGCCAGGCTGACATCAGACCGTCCGCCTTTGTTTTGTGACTTCTCCATGTCCTGGCTACTGCCCTGAGGACCTGTGTTAACTTATTAACATGTCAGTGGCCACAGGAGTGGAGGGAGCAGCTATATAGCAAATTGTAGTAGCTGTTCTTGGAAGGCTGATCCTAAAGATGGTTCTCAGGTGGGTGCTATCGTGGGAGATTTTCATTTCCCTTGTATCTGTTTTTACTAATTTTTTCTGTTTTGTTCTAAGATTTTAAAAAATCAATAAAATTTTAAAGTCCAGTGGGCTTCATGGTATAGGTGAAGGGAGATACATTGATGAGAAGAACTGGCCTGTGTATGAGGCTGTGAGGGACCTAACAGTTGAGGCCAGGGAAGACCTTCTCATTGAGGCCCAGGGGGAGGTGGAAGCCCAGGGGGGTGGGGGATAAGCGTTCCATATTTAAAAAAAAAAACAACTATTCACCCTTAAAGACCTCTCCTAAGGAAATCACAGGAATGCAGACAAATGTTTTTTTCTGCTATCTGTACTATGAAAATTATATACATATCTAATAATAGAGGATTGGTTAAATAAATTATGAGAGACCCACAAGATGAGGTTTTGTCATACCGTTAAGAAAGACATTGATGAATTTAAGGATATCAGGAAATGGTAATGATCAAGTGAAGAGGCAGCGCTTGGACTATATATATTATACATCCAGTTCTCTGATATTCCTGGCAGTTTCATGAAGGGGTGAAACGGGGTGATGTTCGGATGACTGGAGACAACTCGCAGGCTGGGCCAGGCGAGGAGGGTGCCAGCAACGTGGCTGGAACCGAGGGATCCTTGGAGGGACGATGGGTGAACCAGGAAGCCCGCGTCAAACCGGAGATCTCAGACATCCTCTCTTCCTTGCAGGACAAAGAGGACCTGGATGAAAGGATTTCTTATTTCAAAACCTACCTGGAGACCAAAGGGGCGGCCCTGAGCCAGACCACGGAGTTCCTGCCTTTCTACGCCCTGCCTTTTGTTCCCAACCCCATGGTGCACCCCTCATTTAAAGAACTCTTCCAGGTAAGCGACTGGCTCCAGATCTTGGATCCTGGGCAGCATGGCAGTTTCACCTTTTATACGCTGGTGATTTCTGAAGGATGCTGTAAAAAAACACTAAAATTTGCATATGTTGTATTTTGAAAGAAGGTACAGGTAATTTGCTTTAACAGACTTTTCTTCTGCTATAAAATGTGATTTTGTTGTTATTGCACCAAGACTTGTTAACTCAGACTGACAAAATATTGTTAAAATATACTAACCTCTTCAGTCATTCTTTGTAAACTTTTGCAGTATTGAAACGATAACCTATTCAATTATAATGAAAACTAGTAGCCAGAGAAAAATCTAGGCTACTTTACACAATCACTGGCCGTGTATATTTTGATTTGTGTTAAAATTCTCACTTACTTGATATAGATTTGATTGTCTGATTTTGTACTACATTTTTTCCATCAGACTATTTGTCTATAGCTCTTTTAATTGTTATATTTCATTTTACTTGACATTTTAACATAGTATTTATAAATAAAATTTACCTATTAATTTTTTGTTGACTTACTAAAATTAATACATCCCACTGAGAAGTTTATTGAAATGTATTTAGAAGCAAATATTTTGATATGACTAGATAGTTTTTCTAAAGACCTCACACTGTTCAAAAATTTGTACGGTACTTGCTCCCCACCCACTGAACAATGGATGCAATTCTTCTAAACTCAGTACATTTCAGTTTCTACTATTTTTCTCTGTTTACTGAATTCAGTAAAACCAGTTTCATTACTCCTGAATCAGTTCAGTTCAATTCAGTCACTCAATCTTGTCCGACTCTTTGTGACCCCTGAATTGTAGCACGCCAGGCCTCCCTGTCCATCACCAGCTCCTGGAGTTCACTCAAACTCATGTCCATCAAGTCGGTGATGCCATCCAGCCATCTCATCCTCTGTTGTCCCCTTCTCCTCCTGCCCCCAATCCCTCCCAGCGTCAGGGTCTTTTCCAGTGAGTCAACTCTTCGCATGAGGTGGCTGATGCTAAAGCTGAGACTCCAGTATTCCTGAATAGCAGCTGCTAAATTGAAGGTCAGGTGGTTGACTCATTCTATCAAAGCCAGATTGTTGTACAGTGGCACAGTTGAATTCTCTCCTTGTTTTTCTGGTCAGTCCCAATTTAGTTCTACTGTCTTCTCCTAAAAGGTTAAAAATATAGAATGGTTACAAAGGGGATGAACCTTGCAATGGAAGGTTAGATTTTCTCACAGTCAAGGTTCTGTTATGAGAATTATAACATGGCTGTGTGGCTACAGCTTAGGTCAAGGTGAGGTGGAGCTGGGAGAGTCAGGAAAAGGTTCCCCCTGAGTCCTTGGCAGGTCTGATGTTCCAAGACTGAGTTCAAGTTCCTCTTCAGAGATCAGGAGATTAGAGATCATCAGTATTCTCAGAGTCATTTTAGTCTCCCTTTTTTTCCTTTTACTGCTCTCTAAATATATTCTTGCAGTGGTCGTCACAGATACTTCAGTGTACATAATAAAATCTAAAGTTAGTATCTTTACTCTCTTCCTGACCATTACAAGGACCTCATTTAACTTACGGGCTGTAGTTGTCAAATATTTTAGTATATACTTTAGCCCCACAAAATCTGAACTTTTTAAAATTTTATGCAGTCAAAAAAAATTTAAGAAATCATTATCAGTATCTATTTACCCTTAGATTCACCAGTATTTTTGTTTACTATTCCATCTTGTGTAGAAGCCCTTCCACCCAGGATCGTTTTCACCCCTACTTGAAAGATGCTCCTTTAGAATCTCTCTTCGTTGAGGATCCCTGCTTTCAGTTCTCGTTGTCTGAAAGCATCTGTACTGCTTTCTCAGACAGGATTAAAACAGTGGGTTTATAGCTCTTTTTTTTCCTGTGTGGCATGCGGGATCTTAATTCCTCGACCAGTGACTGAACCCATGCCCCTTGCAGTGGAGCTTGGGGTCTTAGCCACTGGACCACAGGGAGGTCCTGACAGTTTTTTTCTTTCAGGACACTGAAGGTTTTTTATTTTGTCTCCTGACTCCCACTGTTGCAGTTTTGAAGTTGGCTATCAACAGTCTGATTACTGTTCCTTTGCAGGTCACCTGTCTTTTTTTCTCTGATTGTATCACTTCACTCTAGTGTGTCTAGTGTCTTCAGTTCAGTTCAGTTCAGTTCAGTCGCTCAGTCGTGTCTGACTCTTTGCAACACCATGAATGGCAGCACGCCAGACCTCCATGTCCATCACCAACTCCCGGACTTCACTCAGACTCACGTCCATCGAGTCCGTGATGCCATCCAGCCATCTCATCCTCTGTCGTCCCTTTCTCCTCCTGCCCCAATCCCTCCCAGCATCAGGGTCTTTTCCAATGAGTCAACTTTTCGCATGAGGTGGCCAAAGTACTGGAGTTTCAGCTTTAGCATCATTCCTTCCAAAGAAATCCCAGG
>SJYX01007129.1:0-51585 GCA_006410675.1 Oreotragus oreotragus | reverse complement strand
GGAATTCCATCACCTCCACTAGCTTTGTTCTTAGTGATGCTTTCTAAGGCCCACTTGACTTCACATTCCAAGATGTCTGGCTCTAGATTAGTGATCACATCCTCATGATTATCTGGGTCGTGAAGATCTTTTCTGTACAGTTCTTCTGTGTATTCTTGCCACCTCTTCTTAATATCTTCTGCTTCTGTTAGGTCCATACCATTTCTATCCTTTATTGAGCCCATCTTTGCATGAAATGTTCCCTTGGTATCTCCAATTCTCTTGAAGAGATCTCTAGTCTTTCCCATTCTGTTGTTTTCCTCTATCTCTTTGCATTGATTGCTGAAGAAGGAGTGTCTTAGGGATACCCAAATATTTTATTTTGCTTTTTTTGTTTAAGATGTCTTGGTTTATGTTGGCCAACCTAGCAATCCTTTCCTGAGATTGATTTCTATACAGTTGAGCACAGAGAACCTCAAGCTAGAGCACACCATATGAGTTTCCTGCAGTTGTTATAACAAAGGACCACACACTGGGTGTTTTAAAACAACAGAAATTGCTTGTCTCACAGTTTATGAGGCCAGAAGTGTGAAATCAGGGTGTCGAGGGACTGTGCTCCCTATGAAACTTCTAGGGGATGATCCTTCCTTACCTTTTCCAGCTTCCAGTAGCCTCAGGTGTCCCTTGGTTTGTGACTGCATGATTCTTAATCTCTGCTCTGTCTTTGCATGGCTATCTTCTCTCCATGTCTGTGCCTAACTGTCCTTCTTCTTATAAGGACACCAGTCATATTGGATTAAAAGCTTATTCTCATTCAGCCTCCTCTGAGCTAATTTCTTCTGCAGTGTCCCCGCTCCCCTGACCTCACATTCAGAGGAGATTAAGGCTTTAACATGTCTTTTTAGGGGACACAGTTCAACCCACAACAGACCCATTAGAAATAGAGTCATCGTGCTGTGTCAGGGAATTACAAAATTTTTAAGATATCAGACTTTTCTGCTTATTTGGCAGTACTTTTTTTTGAAGAGTCAGAGAATGCACAGGATAGACCAGTGGAGTGGGGTAGGGGGTGAGGGCGATGAGAGCTGGAGGGAGAAGTGGGGAGGATGGGCAGGTTGGAGGGAGATATGGGACAGGATCTCAGAGCCAAGTGGATGTGAATTTTTAGGGCAGAACTTCTTTTAGTGGGACCTCCCACTTTAGTGGCAGGTACTCTTGTCTAAGAACCCTTGGGAAAATTGTCCCAAGAAAGGTTGCTGCTGTGACACTTATTCTTTCACTACATAAGTCATTATTTTTTCCTTCTCAGTGAACATTATTTGAGATAAATATTTTATTTTTAAGGAAAGAAATCAAACTAGACACATATCAGAATACTGGACATGATGGAGTATTTGAGGCAGACGACCGCTTCTTNCCAAGAAAGGTCGCTGCTGTGACACTTACTCTTTCACTACATAAGTCATTATTTTTTCCTTCTCAGTGAACATTATTTGAGATAAATATTTTATTTTTAAGGAAAGAAATCAAACTAGACACATATCAGAATACTGGACATGATGGAGTATTTGAGGCAGACGACCGCTTCTTTCTGTTTTTCTTGTCTGAATGAGGTTGATGAAAATGAGTCCCTTTCTTCTGGAGACTTTTCTGTAATTGTATATGCCTGCCAGTGCCACATATGCCTAAACCATACTGAATTATTTTTGGTTTTCAGCCTAATAAGGTTACTTGGCATCCTTGAAATATTCAAATCATGTACAGGGTTATTTTTTCCCTGCTTATGAAAGGACTGTGTCCTTTCCTCCTGCCGTGGGCTCTTGAATCTTCTATAAGCGAATTGGTCAAATGTCCTAAAACCTGCGTTTTACAGCATCACACCACTGACAAGACATCTTGCTTCTGATTTCAGTAACTGTGGCAGAGCTGTTTCATCCTGAAGGCCACAGCTTGACAATGTTTGTTGGCATTTAATGATCTGATGC
This sequence comes from Oreotragus oreotragus, assembly GCA_006410675.1. NCBI lineage: Eukaryota > Metazoa > Chordata > Mammalia > Artiodactyla > Bovidae > Oreotragus > Oreotragus oreotragus. The sequence goes on along the minus strand of SJYX01007129.1, from coordinate 49,621 downwards.
TTTTCTTATTTTTCCTTGTTCTTTTTTCCTTACCTTTAGGATTCTTGGACTCCAGAATTAAAGTTGAAATTGGAAAAGTTTCTGGCTTTAATGTTCAAAGCCAGTAACACGCCAAAGCTTTTAACATTGTATGTATCCTTTTAAAGCAAATGGAGACCACCTATGGAATTAATAGTTGCCTGTGTGNAGGAGAAGGGGACGACCGAGGATGAGATGGCTGGATGGCATCACGGACTCGATGGACGTGAGTCTGAATGAACTCTGGGAGATGGTGATAAACAGGGAGGCCTGGCGTGCTGCGATTCACAGGGTCGCAAAGAGGTGGACACGACTGAGCAACTGAACTGTTCTGATGGAATTATTAGGATTTGGTATGGACTGTAATAAGAAGCTCAGATAGAGGAATAAATCAATTTAGAACCCTCTAGGGCTTGGTTTGAGCAAATGGACAAATTATAATGCCATTTCCCCCATTTTGTGTCACTACTCTTTCCTTATTGGAAGTTTTTAGTCTACATCTGTTGATTTCCCTGCTAAGCTGTGAGATCCCATAAAAGATTGGCATATTATTTCTCCATATGTACCTGTGTCTAGCAGAGTGCTTAGCTGCAGCATTTTCTACAGACCCCAAGTTAGTATAAAAAGATCAAAACTATCCACTGGAAAAGGTCAGTTTTCATCCCCATCCCAAAGAAAGGCAATGCCAAAGAATGCTCAAACTACCATACAATTGCACTCATCTCACACGCTACTAAAGTAATGCTAAAAATTCCCCAAGCTTGGCAATACGTGAACCGTGAACTTCCAGATGTTCAAGCTGGTTTTAGAAAAGGCAAAGGAACCAGAGATCAATGAGTGAACTCTGAGGGACGGTGATGAACAGGGAGGCCTGGCGTGCTTCGATTCATGGGGTCCCAAAGAGTCGGACACGACTGAGTTACTGAACTGAACTGAACTGAACTGAGGGAAGATAAGAGGAGGACAAGATGTTCTAGTGTGTTATATAAAGAATTTTGATTTTAAGACCAATGAAAGATATTAAAGGCTTTTAAGCAGGGGAGAAATATGCTGATTTGTATATTAAAAGATCACGCTGTAGCAGTGGGGAAGATATGATTGTGATCTGGATAAGGGCACTGATAAACAAGAATGGAAAGAAATAAACACGCTAGAAATATTTCTGACGAGGTCAGCGGCAGAGGCCTAGAGTGCCAGGCTGCTACAGCGCAGGAACGACCAAGAGGAGCTACCCTATGTCCAAGGTCAGGGGCGGCAGCCGAGAGGAGCTATGCTGCGTCTGAGGTTAGTGGCGGCCGGGAGGAGCTACCCTGCATCAGAGGTCAGGAGCGGCAGCTGGGAGGAGACACCCTGTGTCCGAGGTCAGGGGCGGCAGCCGAGAGGAGCTACCCCGCGGCCGAGGTCAGTGGCGGCCGGGAGGAGACACCCCGCGTCCGAGGTCAGGGGCGGCGGCCAGGAGGAGCTATCCCGCGTCCGAGGTCGGAGGGGCCAGGAGGAGACACCCCCAGTCCCAGGTCAGGGGCGGCCAGAATAAGCCACCTCGCAGGCCAGGGGCGGTGACCCTGAGGATCCACTCCGATCCCGAGGCCAGGAGCAGCAGCTGGGAGGAGCCACCCACCCCCGAGGCCAGGGCTGGTGGCCAGGAGGAGCAACACTAGGAGCAGTGGCTGCATTGGTGCAGGAGGGCCTAGAGGAGCTGTCCCACAATGAAGGTCAGGATCGGTGGCAGTAAGGAGATACCCCTCATGCAAGGTAAGGAGCAGCAGCTGTACTTTGCTGGAGCAGCCATGAAGAGGTACCCCACGCCCAAGGTAAGAGAAACCCAAGTAAGATGATAGGTGTTGCAAGAGGGCATCAGAGGGCAGACACACTGAAACCATACTCACAGAAAACTAGTCAATCTAATCACACTAGGACCACAGTTCAGTTCAGTTCAGTCGCTCAGTCGTGTCCACCTCTTTGCGACCCCATGAATCACAGCATGCCAGGCATCCCTGTTTATCATCGAGTTCACGTGGACTCAGGTCCATCGAGTTCGTGATGCCATCCAGCCATCTCATCCTCGGATGTCCCCTTCTTCTCCTGCCCCGAATCCATCCCAGCCTCAGAATCTTCTCAAATGAGTCAACTCTTCGCATGAGGTGGCCAAAGTACTGGACTTTCAGCTTTAGCATCATTCCTTCCAAAGAAATCTCAGGGTTGATCTCCTTCAGAATGGACTGGTTGGATCGCCCTGCAGTCCAAGGGACACTCAAGAGTCTTCTCAAACACCACAGCTCAAAAGCATCAATTCTGTGGCGCTCAGCCTTCTTCACAGTCCAACACTCATATCCATACATGACCACAGGAAAAACTATAGCCTTGACTAGATGGACCTTAGTCGGCAAAGTAATGTCTCTGCTTTTGAATATGCTATCTAGGTTGGTCCTAACTTTTCTCCAAGGAGTAAGCGTCTTCTAATTTCATGGCTGTAGTCACCATCTACAGTGATTTTGGAGCCCAAAAAGATAAAGTCTGACACTGTTTCCACTGTTTCCCCATCTATTTCTCATGAAATGATGGGACCAGATGCCATGATCTTCGTTTTCTGAATGTTGAGCTTTAAGCCAACTTTTTCACTCTCCTCTTTCACTTTCATCAAGAGGCTTTTTAGCTCCTCTTCACTTTCTGCCATAAGGGTGATGTCATCTGCATATCTGAGGTTATTGATATTTCTCCCAGCAATCTTGATTCCAGCTTGTGCTTCTTCCATCCCAGCGTTTCTCATGATGTACTCTGCATATAAGTTAAATAAGCAGGGTGACGATATACAGCCTTGATGTACTCCTTTTCCTATTTGGAACCAGTCTGTTGTTCCATGTCCAGTACAGGTACTACACAAATATGTGTCAGCTGGAAAATGTATAACAGTTTAGCAGGAAATGGAGTGAAGCACAAATCCTTTCCCTCCCTCACACCCACCCCATCCTGCTTCCTCCACAGGTGACACTGTTTTATATGCATCCTCCAAACCTTTAAAAACTATATATAACTGAGATTTTATTAGATACATCCTTCTGCAGCTGTCTCTTTTAACTTAATGGTACATTTTCAAGAGTCTTTCATGTCCTTTTAGCATATTTATATCTTCCTTATCTTTTAGAAAATTTGACAACAGTATGGCTCATTTAACCATTCCTCTGGTAGACATTGTCAGTTTTTTGCCATCTCTAACGGTGCAACATCTGTCTTTGTGTGCTGCAAAGAGCATTTCAAAGTGCCGTGGAATACCTTTCTCCTCTTAGCCCCCTGTTTGCAGTGGGTAAGGATGAATGCAAAGACACTCTCAAGGTGGACACCTGAGCACAGCCCGCTGGGTGAGTCCCGAAGCCCACCCCATGGCACCTCTGGGTTTGAGATTCTTCAGATGGGGAAGTTTCCATTTAAATCCATCCTTATTGGAGAAAATGGCTTGTTTAGAAATTAACCCTCCCTTTCTCGCACAACTCCCAGTAGACCCCACTGAAAGTAAAAGGACTTCCCTGGTGGTCCAGTAGCTAAGATTCTGCACTCCCAATGCAGGGGGCCTGGGTCCAACCCGTGGTCAGGGAGCTAGATCTCACACACCACAAGTAAGAGTTCCCATGCCGCAACTAAGAGTGTGCATGCTTCATGTGAGACCCAGTGCAGCCAAATACATAATTTTTTAAAAAAAGAAATGTAAGTTATAATACTTCCAGATCTGATAGCATTAAATATACTAAAAGCTCAGGACATGTGACTCTTTAGAGGCATCTACTTCCAAAATCAGCCATCTCTGTTAGCAGTAACAACCTGCAGAGGGCTGGGGTGGTGGCCGTGACAGTGACCCTTTTGGGATGGGGCCTCGTGCAGTTGTTCAGGAAGCCTTGCTGTGATGCTGTTCCACGAAGGAGAGCACTTCCTGAAGCTTCCAGTAGGGGGAGCTGTGGCTCCCCTGCCCTGCCTCCTGGCTTTGTGTCTGTTCAGGGTCTCCCTCTTTCTGTCCTGATTAAAGCAACGTTTTCTGCCTGGCCTCAGTCTCAAAGCCCTTAGATCTCTGGGGCTCCTTCTCACGGGAGCTGGAGTGACCTTTTTGGTTGTGGGTGGTTTTTTTTTTGGCCACAAATGGGATCTAGTTAGCTACCACGGAGTCTTAACCACTGGACTGGGCCAGGGAAGCTCCTGTCCTATTTATTTAGCCCACAGGTTTCAGGAAGGATTGAGGTATGTACAGGAACCTGACCTTGTCACTCTGCCTCACGTAATACCTGTCACTGCTTGCAGTCCAAAGTGCTCCCCGTGGAGTCCTCAGCCCTCCGGGACGTGATGCCTGTGTATCTATCCAGGCCTGACTCTGGTCACAGAAACCCCGAGGAGCCCCAGTATGCCTGCTCCTGACCCCAGGTGCTCAGACAGGCTATAGGGTGGAAGGACAGGGCCAGGGGCAGTGCCCTCAGTGACCTGGGGAGCCAGAGAGAACCCTGCCTGAGAGGCTCCTGGAACACTCACTGGCACAGTCAGACACTCGGGTACACCCACGCCACACACGCTTAGCTCTCTCTTCCCACATGTCATTCCCCCCACGCTCCGTGGCAACGCTCCCCTCCTGCAGCCACACCCCTGCCTTCTCGAGTTGTGCACCTCCTGTTGGAGGGTTGGCCATAGCAGCCACCCTTCCCCAGGTGGTGGGGACACCCCGGCTCTCTGGCTCCCGTGGCCTCTCTGCCAATACACACTCCCTCAAGTGTCCCTCTGTGGTTATTTAACGTCTCCTGGCGATCAGGCCCCGTGAGGTCTCTTGACAAGGGTGCTGCCTTTGTCTGCACTGCACAGGCGGCGCCTGCGTTAGCATTAGTCCTGTGTGAGCAGGGTCTGGGAAGCAAGGCTGGTCCTCCGTGGGCCAGCCTGGTCCGAGGAGGTTTCGGGGTGCCCTTGGGGCTCTCTCTTCCTGACCCTCCCCTGACTGCGTCCTCTGGAACAGCAGTTTCCGAGATGTGTGCGCAGAAGCCAGCCCCATGTCCCCAGACAAAGCGCTGATGTCGCGAGTCTGAGACACACTGTGTCCTGAGGTGCATAGCCGCACACCGGCATCTGAAGGCCCATGGTGAGGGACCACTTAACCCCGTCCAACCCAGTGACTCTCCAGTCCCCATGACTGTGGGATACTTGCATCATGTCACACCTCATACCAGTTTCTCTAAATACACTTCCTGATGTCACGGGTCTTTAGCAAAGCCCCTCATCTTGCCGCTCTCACCAAGAGCTGTCCCAGGCTCGTTTGGCCCCTCTACCCCGAGGGCCAGGCTTAGGTCCCTGGCCTGCAGGCTGGGAAGTGATGGAGGCGTAGCTCTGCCCTGTCACTCTCAGCCCAGGTATCGATTTATCTCTCCCACACCCAAGTGTTCCGGGGAGCCCTGCCTCAAGCCTGGCATGGGAGAGGTGCTCAGAGACTAAAGACAGGTTCAGCGACGGGTTCCTCTGTTCATTGTTCCGCTGGCCTCTGCCTGGCCCCGGAAAGGGTTACCACACCTTCACACTGCGTTTCCCCAGCTGGGAAAGCACCCCCTGCCCACGCCTAACATCCACTGTGGGCTAGGACGCCGGTCTCTTTCCGGTGCCCCAGGCCTTGGGGTCCTCGCCCTGACCACTCAGCTTAATGCACCGGAAGTCACACAGCGCCAACGTGGCCTGCAGTCGGGCCCCTTAGTGAGGGGATGCTCCCTGGGCCCATCGTCCAGACTCGGAATCCAGTGTTTGCTCGAGGGGGGATGATTCTCTCCCAGCTTTCTCTCCCTGGGGCTTTCCTTCCTTGGCCAGACCACTGGATCTGTGTCCACCCCACCTGCCCGCAGAGCAGCGCCCGCAGCTGGTGGCAGTGACCTTTAGAAATCCCATCCGGCATAAAGGCTGGTCGAGAGGTCAGAACAGGACCCCCCCCCAGCCCCTCAACGTGTTTGAGTATTCTTACTAACGCCTCCACCTCGGGGAAGGAAGTGGTCATTGTCACCTGCAGTGAGCTCTCCATTCCGTGGGCAAGCTTCTACCAGGGTGTCAATGTTAAAGGTCAACATCCCAGTTCATAACTTCAGCTCAGTGCCTCTCAGCTCCAGCACCCTCGTCAGTGCAGGGAGCTCAGGGTGGACAGGAAGGAAAGGGGAGGAAGCAAGGCCGACTTCCACGAGCTCTCCTTGGCGTCTGCACCCACTGGTATAATATTGCCCCCATCTTGCAGATTTGGTGCAGAGAGTTATTTGATCACTGATTCTCCCCACTGGATTGTAAGCTGTCTGAGAAGAGGGCCTTTGTCTTGCTCACCAGTATCAGCAGTGCCTAGCAAAGGCCTATTGGGTGAGCAATCAGTAGGGACTTAACAAAATACCATAACCTCTCCTCTCTCATTAAGGGTGTGCTCAGCCATTCTTCCTACAGCTCATCACCAGTTTGGGTGTTTTTTGTGTGTGTGTTGTTTTCTTTTACTTGATTGGATAATAAAGGGGTTTCCCAGGTGGTGCTAGTGGTAAAGAACCTGCCTACCAGTGCAAGACACTTGGGAGACATGGGTTCAGCCCTTGGATTGGGAAGATCCCAGGGAGGAGGGCATGGCAACCCCCTCCAGTATTCCTGCCTGGAGAATCCCATGGACAGAGGAGTCTGCAGCCTACAGTTCAGGGGGTCACAAAGAATCCCACACAACTGAAGTGACTTAGCATGCACGCATGGATAATAAAGTCTTCATACTGTTTGAGATACTGGCTTTTCTCATGAAAGGGTCAGATATTACTACTTTCAATTAATTTCTTCACAGGACAAGTAGAATGATGTAGAATTTAGCAAAAGAGGAAAAGAATCAATTTTTTGAAAGATAGAAACGGTTTTCTTGGTTATGAAAAAAGGGGGTGTATGTAAGTGAATTTTATTTGTGGAAATATGAATTAGCCAATATCACTAATTTTAAAATATTTTTCTTTTGTGCATATATTATGCTAATATTTTACTATGGCTGTGTCCTTAATTGACTCATTCCTGGCTCCTTGATCCTCTTAGTGTGTTAGATGAGTAACATAGATGACGTTTCCAACCTATTTTCTGAACTGCTTGCTGCTTAAGCCAGTAACAGGAATAACAGGTAGTTTCTTTGATTAAAAAAAAAAAAAGTCAAGGGTTTAAAAAGAAAAAAGAAAAGAAATTCCCTGGTGGCTCAGTGGTTAGGACGCCGCTTTCTCACTGCCAAGCGCCAAGGGCCCAGGTTTAGTCCTAGGGAACTAAAATTCCACAAACCATGCAGTGTGGCCAAGGGAAAAAAAAAAAGTCAAAGAGTTAAAAAATGCAAAACATACTTGGTCATGAGCCATTTAAAAGCAGGCCTTTCTGTCTTCAAGGTGAGACTTGGAAGGTCTGTAAATACTTTGAAGGGAAACAGTAGACAACAGGGCTGATTTATTACAGTTGTTTGTTAAATTTGTCAAGCATTCTGACAACGGATTCTTTTTTTTTTTAATAATTTTATTTATTTTGGGTGTCCCGGGCCTTTGTTGCTGTTCGGGCTTTTCTCTAGTGTGGCGAGCGGGGGCTACTCTCTAGTTGAGGTGTGTGGGCTGCTCTTGTTCAGAGCATAAGCTTCAGCAGTTGCGGCACACAGGCTTAGCAGCTCTTCGGCATGTGGGATCTTCCCAGACCAGGGATCGAACCTGTGTGTCCTGCATTGGCAGGCGGATTCTTTACCACGGAGCCACCAAGGAAGGCCTAGAGTGCCCACTTTTGAAGATTTAAAATAAAACACAAAATTTTTTTGGCCACGTGGTTTAGGGATCTTAGATCTTAGGAATTGAACCTGGGCCTTTGGCAATGAGAACACAGAGTCCTAACCACTGGACCACCAGAAAATTCCCTCAAGTGCCCCTTTAGGAAGTCAGTCTAGATTCATTCATTCAGCAAATGTTGACTGAGTGTCTCTGTGGTCCAGGCACTGTGCTTCATGTCAGGGGCACGAGGGTGCTCTGTCTCCAGCCTTTGTGGAACTCGGTGTCTGCTAAAGGAGAAGGACACGGAAGTGGCTGCCAAATAGCCACCACTGAATATGATCAGCATGGATAGGCTCTGTTAGAGGGGTGTGGTGACAGAGAGGAAGCAGAGTACCAACGCCTGCCCCTTCTGGAAAGGCCCCACAGACAGCTGAGACTTCCTCTCTTCTGCTCTACTTAGCTTTTCCCTCCTAGAATTCTCTTCAGCAGATTCCAAACATTCTATCACTCTCAGTTCAGTTGCTCCGTCATGTCTGACTCTTTGCGACCCCATGGACTGCAGCAACGCCAGGCCTCCCCGTCCATCACCAGCTCCTGGAGTTTGCTCAAACCCGTGTCCATAGAGTCAGTGATGCCATCCGACCACCTCATCCTCTGTTGTCCCTTCTCCTGCCTTCACTCTTTCCCAGCATCAGGGTCTTTTCCAATGAGTCAGTTCTTCTCATCAGGTGGCTAAAAGTATTGGAGTTTCAGCTTTAGCATCAGTCCTTCCAATGTATATTCAGGACTGATTTCCTTTAGAATGGACTGGTTGGATCTCCTTGCAGTCCAAGGGACTCTCAAGAGTCTTCTTCAATACCACAGTTCAAAAGTATGAGTTCTTTGGCGCTCAGCTTTCTTTATAGTCCATCTCTCACATCCATACATGACTACTGGAAAAACCATAGCTTTGATTATCTATTACCTTACCTATAAATAATTCAATGTGCATCTCAGATAAGGGCTTTCAAAAACAAACAAACAAAACATAACCCACTGCCAAATATAATTAACACTAAGTCCTTGGTATCATGTAATACCAATGAGATTTTCACATTTCCCTTCTTTTCTCAAATGTCCTTCATGGTTGGTTGGAGTCAATCCAAACAAGTGCCATTCACAGCACTTGGTTGTTTCTCTATTGTATTGCATGCTTAATATGGCAAAAAGAAAGCAAGAAAACAATAAATGGGACATGCCCATAAAGTAGGCTGTGATTTGGCCTATAGACAGGATCTTTAAGTCCCCTTTAGGGAGTGGTATGGGAGAGGGCTTGTGAATTTTTTCTATAAACATTTCTATATTGTTTGACTCGGTGCAAAGTGCATGTGTTATTTTCATATGAAAAGAAAACCTTAATAAAATCAGGATAATAAACTGATTTTCATTGCTTTTATTCTTTATGATGTCTTTGACCAGGCAGCTTTAAGTTCCTTCAAGAGCTTGGTCAGGGTGAACCCACCCGGGGTTTTATAGAGTGCTCTTTGGAGTGGAGTTTAGCAACAAGTCAAGGGTAGGTCACTTGGGAAATGCATCAGTAAGATGTCACTTAACTGGGACTTGGGCTAATTTTTAAATTGAATCTGATTACAGTTGGAGAATCCGGTGGATGAAAAGCTTTGCAAATCTGTTGTTCTTGTTCCGCTACAGTGATTGGGGGTTAGCGCATTGCTGTCAGTGTTTTAACACAAAATCTGTTTCCTTGTTCCCCTTCCCCCGCAGGCTTCAACCATGTTAAGAGCCTCCTTGGCACCTGTGTAAGTAACTGCTTTGAGGAATTGTTATTAAGTGGAATGGCTATAGGTAAAAATGGAATTCCAAGTACTTTTAATCAATTCTCATTTTAACTGCCTAATTTAGACGAATTCCTTTACTTAGCTGGAGCTCCATGTAGGTATTAAAGGAAATACCAGTAATTATAAGTAATACTTATCAAATATGTTTGAAATAAAGTTTTTTTTAAGTCCCAAAAAATACTTATAAAAATATCTTTTAAAGTTATTTCTATTTATGTTGGAAAGGTAGCATCAAATGGAAAAAATCATTGAATTTGTCCTATAATGTTTTATAGAAATCAATTTAATTTCCTGTCATAAGGCAGTCAGCGGAGTGTTGCAATGTTTACATTTCACGTTCTCTGCTGATTCACACCATGACCAGGGCCACAAGCTGGCTCTGTGCTGTGCTGGAGCATTCCTGCCCAAGTTACTTAGGTTGTCCCCCAAGGGGCAGGGGGGTGGGGGGAGCTTCATCAGGCATGTGTGTTGCAGTAGCAAGGAAGTCGAGAACCTTTGGCGTGGACATGAGGATTAGGGTGGGTTCTGGTGACCCCCTGAGCCAGCTTTGGGTGGCAGGAGTGGGGGATGCGGTGGGCCGGGTGCTGTGAGATTACAGAGGCACCAGCGGTTCATACAGCGTTCCTCCTCCCTCCATCTGGCCCGAGCCTGACATGGACCCTGCACTTGGTTCACTTCGGTTGGAGACTCTAAAATGTGGTACTTATGAGCACAGACTGTCAGGATTAAAACTCCCTTGGCCACAGACTCTGTGACCTTGGACCACCCTTACACCTCTCTGCCTCAGTTTCCTCCTGGACCCTGGGAGAGCAGCCGGACCACAGAAATGCCGGGTCATTGAGCAACTTAGTTGGTAATATTGCCGTTGTTGTTAAGTTTCTTAAGTCATGTCCAACTCTTTGCACCATGCAGGGCTTCCCTGTCCTTCACTATCTCCCAGAGCTTGCTCAAACTCATTTCCATCAAGGCAGTGAGGGTATCCAACTACCTCATCCTCTGTCGGCCCCTCTCCTCCTACCCTCAATCTTCCCCAGTTGGCTCTTCGCATCAGGTGGCCAAAGTGTTGGAGCATTAGCATCAGCATCAGTCCATTACTGACAAGTAAATATAGCCCAAATAGGACAGCTTTTCCTCTTTCCAGTAGAAGCTCCCCGGCTATGGAACATTATCAAACTTGGTTTTTAAAATGGAACTTTTTTTGTCTAGAAAAAGCCTGTTTGAATTAAAATTTTTTTTTTACTTTTGAAATAATTTCAGAGTTGCAAAACAGAGAATTCCCATATATCCGTCACCCGGATTCCCAGTGTTACTGTTTTACACCAGCCCAGTGTAGTCATCAAAATGAGAAGATTAATGCTGACGCAGCACTGTCAGCTAACCTGCAGGCCAGACTCACACGTTACCAGTTGTTCCATCGTGTCCTTTCTGTGGACTGACATTCAGTCCAGGATCACACGTGTTAGTCCTGTCGCCTTAGTTTCCTTTACTTTGAAATCCTTCTTCAGTCTTGGTCTTTTGTGGCCTTGACACTTTTGAAGAATACTGGCCAGCTATTTATAATTGCAATTTAAAAAATATTTGTATTACTTTTTAAACTCACAATAGTATCTGCCTCTGGGAAAAAAAATCGAAATAATCAATGTGCCATGTACAGAGGTTTACCATTTGCTTGTTTTAAATTGAAGATGCTCTTCCCCAAGAATGTTAACTGAGACCCCATTCGATGCCTCTTTTCTAGCTTTTTCTTCCGGGCACTGTTAAAGGATCTCATTTTGTCTTTTAAAAACTAACATTAAGGGAATTCCCTGGCAGTCCAGTGACTGGGACTCTGCACTTTCACTGCCAAGGGTGTGAGTTCCAACGTGGTCAGGGAACTAAGCTCCTGCAGGCCACATGGGGTGGCCAAAAAATAACCTAGCATGTAAATTTTTTCTATAATGTCAGTAATACATGCTCATTATAGAAATTTTGACTCCACAGAAACATATGAAGAAGAAAATTTAAAGAACCTCCAATCCTACCTCCCAGAAATATTAACCCAGTTTTTTCTCTACCCTAAAAACAAATGAAACCCTACATCTTTATCTTTTTACTCAGTTCTCAGTGAATCCTCATTGACTATTCATATTCTCTGCACAGTATTAAAGACTCATATTTTGTTTAGTTTTTAGTCTTTGTTTTGAAATAATTACAGAAGCACCTGAAGTTGAGTCACCAGTGGTGACATCTCATCTGGCTGTAGTAAAACATTCAAATGAGGAAATTAACGTTGAGAGAGTCCGGGCATCATTCAGTTTTCAATTTTTCTGTACACTTCAATCTCCTTCTGTTCAAGAAAACAAAATATGAGGTTGCTTGTTTTAAAGACAAGGCATCTAAGATGGTTCCTTCCATTTCTGGTGAACCAAATGCAGCTTTTGGGTCGTCCACACCTTGTAGGTCTCTGAACAGAGATCTGTCTGATTTGAAACCTGCAGGCATCATTCAGTTTTCAATTTTTCTGTACACTTCAATCTCCTTCTGTTCAAGAAAACAAAATATGAGGTTGCTTGTTTTAAAGACAAGGCATCTAAGATGGTTCCTTCCATTTCTGGTGAACCAAATGCAGCTTTTGGGTCGTCCACACCTTGTAGGTCTCTGAACAGAGATCTGTCTGATTTGAAACCTGCCTTAGCCGGAGGCCTGACTCAGGTCCTCTCGAGGAGGGTTTGCAAATTGTCCTACTTACTACCCGCTTCACCGGCATGTCGCTACTGCTGCTTCCTGGCCACATCCTCCTACCTCCTGGAGGGTCAGTGAGGTGCTCCTCATCTTCAGGGCTGTTTTCTGACCCCTGGTCTGTCCTTCGGGCTTCCCTGTAACTCAGCTGGTAAAGAATCCACCTGCAGTATGGGAGACCTGGGTTTGATCCCTGGATCAGGAAGATCCCCTGGAGAAGGGAAAGGCCACCCACTCCAGTATTCTGGCCTGGAGAATCCCATGGACTACAGTCCCTGGGGTCACAAAGATTGGACACGACTGAGCAACTTTCACTTCGCTATCCTTCACATCCCCCCAAGCCTGTCCCTCAGGCTTGAGGGGGACATGTTTTTAGGGCAGACCCTAGGGGCCTGCTGACACTAATAAGACTTTGGATTTTGCTCAGAATCTTAGAATTTCAATGGGAAGTTATGAGGTCTCCAAGGCGATTTATCCCCATGGTGTGGAGCCCTGGTCTATGTGCATGCAGTGGTTTCCATAGCCGTTAGGCAGACTCCTTGTTTTAGGAAAACTTACATAGATCTTGGTACATATATGAGAGGCAGAGCTGAGCCCACTGAAGTGGGGATTGGGGCCTGGAACCCAGCCCTGTTAGTGGAGGCCTGGAGTTGATGCCAGGAGCACAGAGAGAGCAAGTGGACCCCTGCCGGTCCCGTCTGTCAGAGCCACTTGAGATGGGACGTCATGATAGTCAGGAGGTATAATGAATGTGCCCTTGTGCCCTTTTCTTTCTCTTTGAACTTGTGTTGCTGAGCAGGAAACTGAAGGATGTCCCATTACTGCCCTCCTTGGATTATGAGAAACTGAAGAAGGATTTGATTTTGGGGAGTGACCGCTTGAAAGCCTTCTTGTTGCAGGCTCTACGCTGGGTATGTACCTTTTTCTTGAAGTGGAAAAAAAAAAAAAGACCACACTGGTTTTCTTGACTGGCTCCCTTGCTTGTATCTTTCAACCCATCTTCTCAAAATCTTTCTTCCTGCTGCCTGCTGATACCAAGAGCTAAAATTAAAAAATCAGCTTCTGACGATCACTGTGGTCTCTAAAAAAAAAAAACCTACTGACATCATAGCTGCCATAACACTCACTTGATGATTTGATACATGCAATTCCAGGCCCTGGAGTCACCCTGTCCTCTGGCCCTCCCCTGGTTGTGAGCCAGACCCGCAGCTGGTGGTGTCAGCCTGTTAGAGCTCGGGGTCCCTCTCATACTAGCCCCCACAGAGACCTCCGGATTTAGGTATTCCGTGTAGCCACATCAAGAGAGAAAACTTATTAATAAGTCTTTAAGGAAAATAAAGCCTAAATAGCGGCTTTTCTGGGGATTCCCTGGGAGTCCCAGTGGTTTGGACTCTGCACTTCCACTGCAGAGGGCAGTGCTTCTGCCAAGGGGCAGGCAAAAAAAGAAAAAAAAAAAAGGCTTCATTAAAAAAATAAATAGAAACTTCCCTGGTGGTCCAGTGGCTAAGACTTTTCACTCTCAATGCAGGGGGCCCGGGTTTGATTCCTGGTCAGGAAACTAGATCCCACATGCTGCAACGAAGACCCAGTGCAACCCCCCAAAAATGAGTAAATAAATAAATGGTTGCTTTTGTCCCCAGTCTTCAGATTGATCACAGTTAAGGCAGTGATTCCCAAGTCTATTGGTCTCAAACCTCTTGACAGGGTCAAAAATTACTGACTCCCAAGCCTTTTGGTCTCAAACCTCTTGACATGGTCAAAAATTACTGAGGAACTCAAAGAGGTTTTGTTTGTGTGAATTTTTTTTCTGCCAAAATTTATACTATTAGCAGTTAAAACTGAGAAAATGTATATGTATTAATTCATTTAAAACGAACAATAATAGGACTTCCCTGGTGATCAAGTGGTTAAGATACCACACTTCCATCACAGAGGGAGCAGGCTTGATTCCTGGTCAGGGAAATGAGAGCTCATATGCCGTGTGTGTGGCATGACCAAAGAATAAACATAAATAAATAAATGCTGATAAACCGAGGACATAACATAAATACCATTCTTATGAAAAGTGACTGTTTTCCAAACTAAGAAAATTAGAAGTCTGACATTTTGCATCTTTATGAATTTCTTTAATGTCTGGCTTGATGGAGGACAGCTGAGTTCTCACCTCTGCTTCTACATTTCTACATTGTCACAGTCTCACACTTCATCTAGCCTCTGAGAAACTGATCATTAAAGACAAAACATGTCTTAGTATTATTATAGAAATAATTGTGGCCTTGTCGATCCCTCTGCAGGGACTCTGGGAACCCCCAGGGTTCCCCAGACTGTACCTTGAGAACCGCTGGTGCAAGCCGACACCGGCTCACTCCTTAACTGAACAGTCTACTCTGATTGACCCGAAGTAGTGTCAGACCTCAGGGATCCCCACATTTCAGGCTATCTTGGCATCAAAATGCCTTTGCGTCATTTCCCCATCTCTGGATAAAAATAGCTCTCCTCACGTGCACTCTGATGGCTGGTAGCACTTCTGGGAATTTGTTTTGGGGGAGAGCTCTGAGTATGCAGCCAGACCAGCAGGAAGAGTCCAGCAACCAGTTAGCATGTCTGCTNCATTTCAGGCTATCTTGGCATCAAAATGCCTTTGCGTCATTTCCCCATCTCTGGATAAAAATAGCTCTCCTCACGTGCACTCTGATGGCTGGTAGCACTTCTGGGAATTTGTTTTGGGGGAGAGCTCTGAGTATGCAGCCAGACCAGCAGGAAGAGTCCAGCAACCAGTTAGCATGTCTGCTGTGCCCAGCTGGAGTGGGTAGGGCGGCGCGAGTGGCCTGCCCGGAGGTTTGCCGCTGCCCTGGTGACCAGCCTCCCTGGGGCTCCTGAATTACCCACTGTGTTCCCGCTGTTGGTGAGCCTCGTGGTGAGACCTGGTATTCCTTTGCTTACTGAATGACACTGTCATGGAACAAGCAGGAAACACACAGACCCTTATAAGATTCTGCCTGAGACTCCTCCAGCACCCCCACCTCAGCCCCACCACACCAGCCCGGCAGAGGCCTCTGAACCCAGCAGACGAGTGGTAGCCCCTAGGTGTGACCGTGAGCAGCACGTGGGTGAGAAGACAGGGTGGCAGACTAGAACCGAAGGGTGCAGGTCCCCAGAGGCAGGTGTCAGAGGCAGACTGGACCTGCTGCGGCCAGAGAGAAAGTGAAAGTCCCTCAGGCACGTCGGCTCTTTGCCACCCCACAGACTATACAGTCCATGGAATTCTCCAGCCCAGAATACTGGAGTGGGTAGCCTTTCCCTTCTCCAGGAGATCTTCCCAACCAAGAGATCGAACCCAGGTCTCCCACATTGCAGGCGGATTCTTTACCAGGTGAGCCACCAGGACAGCCCAAGAATACTGGATTGGGTAGCCTAATTCCTTCTCTAGCGCATCTTTCCCACCCAGGAATTGAACTGTCTCCTGCACTGCAGGCGGATTCTTTACTAACTGAGCTACCAGAGAAGCCCGCCAAGGAGAGGGCCCCTGGAAAAGAGAAGAGAAGGCAGTGCCAGGGGTGTCCCACACAGATTTGCATGCACACACAGTATCCTCAGCAGTGCTTGCAGGCCCCCGGAGAACGAGTGTGCTCTGTGGGCCTGGCGCTCACTCACAGCCGTCCCCATCGGGCACCTCCCTCAGCGGGACCATGCATCCTAGTCCGCACCACGCTCACATGCCCCTTGAAGCCTGAGAGTCTGCTTGTCCTTCAAGGACCAACTCTTGAGCCACTTTCAGGGAAAAAAAAACAAAACCCTCCAGGCATTGGGGAGCCCTCCCTTATCTGGTCCCTTGCAGTCCCGTCGTTTTCCACTTTGACTGCTCAGGAGCGTATGTGTGTTAGGTGACTCCTACATCACCCATTAGGAGATTCGCTGTAATTTTTCATTCACTGACATGTCGGCTGGTTGACCAGCTGCCCAGCTGGGTGTTACTCGTTTGGTTTGGTGAAAGGCATAGTTACTGGTGCCACCCGTGATGAGAAAATGCCTTTTCCCCACTTTCACACTTAGACCTCGCTACTCTTATTTTTCTTCCTCCTAGCGTTTGACCACATCGCACCCCGGAGAGCAGAGGGAGACCGTCCTGCAGGCCTACATCAGCAACGACCTGTTGGACTGTCATAGCCACAGCCAGGTCGGTGGGAGACGGGCCAGCACCCAGCCGGGGCCTGCCCTTCTGGGGAGGGTCTTAGAAGGAGAAGGCCCTTGGTTTCTGTGCATGTCTTCAGCGGAGTGATCGTATGTCAGCCTGGGGCTTCTGTTAGCTTCTGAGATCTGCTGTCCACCCTGGACTTCAGCCCACTTTTCGCTTCTAATGCAGAGTCCTGATAAACAAGCTAGTACTGCCTGGTTCAACTCTGCATCTCTTTTCTGCCATTTTTCTTTTTTTTTTTCCTCAAAGTCTCTGCTCTTGCCCTCATGCCACTGCTTACCATGAGTCTGAAAACTCAGCAGGACTTAGAATGGGCAAGGCACAGAAGCAGGTTCCACTTGTTTTCATCTGGGCCTGACTTCTACACATGTCTTCCACACTATTTGTATAGAGCTTTGGACCAGATAGGTCTAATGGTGCAGTGGGGGAAGTATGGGGTTTAAAAAGACATGAACTGGTCTCAGATCTCTGCCCCACCAACAGCTGGCTGACGCCCTTAAGCAAGTTTCTGGCCTCAGGGAGCTTTCCTGCCTTGGGAGGTTGTGGGGTGGTTGTGCGAGGTCACATGTGGGATGGACGTGACTCGGCGCCCAGTGCAGAGGGGTCCACAGTGGTGGTTCTCCTCCCCAACCCCAGCCCCTTCCATGTTCTCAGCACCTGTTCCCAGACGGGAGGAGCATCGAGAGCTTGGCTGTGGTCTACAGTGAGAGGATACCGCATCTCATTATTTCACTTGCATCTTTATCTAGGATGCTCTAAAAACCTTTATCACCCTACTGTTAAGGGAGTGGAGTATCTGTACCTCTTCGGAACCTGATGAAACAGCCCCTCAAGGAGGCTTGTCACACGTGATGTGTTGTGTACACAGGCGGCAACCCTGAGGGTTTTGCGTTTCTTCTTTGTACATAATCTTATTGGTCCCATGAAAGAGTGGTGTTAAGTATGAAAAATAGTCTCTCAAATTCTAGAGTTATTTTCTTTAACCTTTTGTTGTTGTTGTTGTTGGTATTTGTAATGACATTGAATCTAGCTGAATTAGGCATTGAAGCAGCTGAATTATAAACTCTCCTGACTTATAAACTCAAATCCAGTTGTATTGAATTGAATCAGAATTCAATACTGATTCTTTCTGAATTTTGATATTTCATTGAATCTAAGATGCAGTTCCCCTGCCTCAGACTAGCATCTGTAAGAATAGCCGATGGCCTGTTACAGTTTAGTTGGCAGTGCGGTTTTCTTGGTTGTGCATAAAAAAATACGTCCTCTAATAAAAAGTGTTTTAGGTTTTATGATACATGATATTTGTCAAAATGCTGTAATCTTTATAGCCACTGAAGCTGTCATATCTTCCTCAAGTCATTATTTTTTTTTAATTGGTGTGGCTTATTTATTTATTTATTTGTTTGTTTTTCAATAAGAAATGAGCTGGAGTTATCTTAAGATGTCAGAGAATCTGCAGAATGGGGAAACTCCTTGGGAAACATGGATGCCGTGTCACCATGACACCAAAATAAGATGGGATATAAGTATTTGTCTCGCAGCTTGTTTATCCGTTTACATATCGACAGACACTTGAGTTGCCTCTCCCTTTTGGCTGTTGTGAATAATGCTGCTTTGAACATGGGTGTGCACATCCTCACTGTTGTCTTAATCAGTTCCTTGTTTTTCTTTATAGTAGCCTCATTTGCATATGTCCCCAGAATAATACAGTGTTTGATTTGGGGTTTGCTGAGTATCAAGTACTAACCTTACTCTGCAAGGAGTGGGTACTATTTCCAGGTTAGATGAAAGTACCTAGGGGAAGGTGACATGAACAAAATTGCTGGATTATAATCAGACATAGCTCCCCTGGGCTCTTATCAGTTCCTCTGGGGACATTGGTAGTTAGAGTCAGGAGAGAGTCTGGGGAAGCATAGGGCATCGGGCAGGGCTGAAATGTAGCCCAGGTACTGGTTATCTGGTAGCAGTATGTATGGCCAAGGGGAATGGTGAGGCACTCTAATTTGGGTTTTAAGCTCGCCTGGTCTGCTCATAGTTCTCAGGAGTTGATCACACTTCTGTGGGGTGAACAGACTTTCCACAGCTGGTCCACGCAGCAGGGTGTGGACGGGGAGCTGAAACTTCATCACCATGTGGGCAGGGATGTCCAAGTACACATGAGTCTGGGCTCACCAGTCCAGGTATGTTGCACTCTGCTTGAAAATATGTTACATGGTGAGCTCCTGTGGAATCCTGGCTGTATTTACTACAACTGCATAGTCTGTGCCCTAGCAAAAACACGCCTAAGTATAATCCCAACAGAAGTATGCCATATGTTCAACTGCAAGAGGTGTAAGAATGTTCATAGCAACAGTATTTATAAGAACCAGAACACTGGCTATAGCCAAATGTCCATCAGGAGTAGAGTGGATAAGTCATCTGCGATATATTTTTAAGATGGGATATATTGAGCCATTGGGCCATTGGGCTTCCCTGGTGGCTCAGATGGTAAAGAATTTGCCTGCAATGCAGGAGGCCTGGGTTCGATCCCTGGGTGGGGAAGATTCCTTGAAGAAGGGAATGGACAGAGGAGCCTGATGGGCTACAGTCCATGGGGTCACGAAGAGTCGGACATGACTGAGCAAATAGCACTTTCCCTTTCATACGCTGAGTCATGGAAAGGAGCATATAGCATACAACATGGATGAGTCTCACAAACATGACATTGAATGAGAAAGTGAAGTCACTCAGTCGTGTCCGACTCTTTGTGACCCCATGGTTTGTAGCCTACCAGGTTTCTCCATCCATGGGATTTCCCAGGCAAGAGTACTGGAGTGGATTGCCATTTCCTTCTCCAGGGGATCTTCCCAGCCCAGGGATCGAACCTGGGTCTCCCACACTGTAGGCAGACACTTTTACCATCTGAGCCACCAGGGAAGTCATTGAATGAGAAAAGTCAGATATAAAAGAATAAATACAGCATGGCTTTATTTATTAAAAAATTTAAAACAGTACTAACCCATGATATAAGAAGCCAGGAGAGATGCCCTTGGTTGAGATAAGGACTCTCGGAGGGCATCTGGGGCTTGGATAATCTGTTTCTTTTTTGATGTTGTTGTTATGTTTCTTGATGTGGCTATCAGTTAGCCACATGTCCACTCTGTGAAAACCTATCAAGCTGTATACTCATGATCTGGGCAATATTCTGATGGATGTTATATTTCAATAAAATTTTTACCTAAACAAAGATGGCACAATGGCAGTAGGCATCTTGGGGGTGGCAATGTGCCACTGTCTTGAGTCAGTCATTCAGCTTGCACTAGTGGCCCTCCACCTCTGGGGCAAAGCTGCCTTCCAGAAATCTCTCTTCACCAAACATATATTGATTCCTTTCACCCCTTTCCTGAACTGGATCTCTGTTTCCAACATTCTATAATTGTCTTTTTGGTGGAGCACAGCCTTTAGTTAATAGCTTCTAGAGAAAGGATAGATTGGGGGAGTATATTTTTTGAGGCTGTGTATGTCTGAAAATATCTTTATTTATTGTGTAGAACTCTGGGTTGTAAATAATCATCCTTCAGAATTTTGAAAATATTGCTTCAACTGCCTTTTAGGTTTCAATGTTGCTTTTGAAAAGTCCAAAGCCTTTCTAATTCCTGACCCTTTGTATGTGAACTGCTTTTGTTTCTGGAAGTATGTTGAGTCTTCCTTTTCACCAATGTTAATGAATTTCCCATTGATGTCTTTCATGATGTGTATTTGATTCATTTTGGGGGAGCACTTTTTGAGCCCTCTCAATCTGACAGCTGTAATTCTGGGAACTTTTCTGGAGTTATTTTGTTGATTTCTTCTCTTGTTTTCTCTGTTCGTAGGTAGGTAGGTAAGGGTTTGCTTGCCAGTGTTCTGGGAGCCAGCTAGGAGAGGAGGAGGGGTGGCTGTTGAGCATTTATTCTGTTGCTTTGGTGTGGGGGCTCCGCTCTCCTGCGTCTGGTGTTCGCCATCCAGAGACTTTCTGTGTGGCCCTCAAAAGAGTGTGCCAGGTGTGTGGTGTGGGGCGTACAGGAGGACACGGAGCAGGAGCAGCATGTGGCCCTAAGCCACCGATCCTGCAGCTTTCATTCCTTCTTGATTTTCCTCCAGTTCTGGTGACTTCTGAGAATTAAGTGATGTAAACCGGGTAATTCCTTCCTCATTGCCTGTTTGGCATTCTTGGGTCTGCTGAGTGTGTTATCTTCCTGTATTCTTGATCCCAAAATTGTGTTGTCATGGTTTCTGGTGCTATCTTCTGTGTCCTGGAGAATATATGTCTCCTTAAAAACTCCATTTTACTGCTGGTTTTATGGTGGTTTTGGAGGAGCAAAATTAGACATGTGTGCTGGGTCATTCATTCTACCCAGAAAAACATCAGCAACAATAATAGCAAACAGCATTGCCTCCTTGGAGTCAGTCACCATTGGAAATCCTTTGAATAATTAACTCTTCTACTCTGTAAGTCTGAACAACTTCTTTTTTAAACAATTTAATATAAATGTATTTATTTTAATTGGAGGCTAATTACTTTACAATATTGTCTTGGTTTTGCCATACATTGACATCAATCCGCCACGGGTGTACATGTGTTCCCCATCCTGAACCCCCCTCCCACTTCCCTCCCCATCCCATCCCTCTGGGTCATCCCAGTGCACCAGCCCTGAGCATCCTGTATCATGCATCGAACCTGGACTGGCGATTCGTTTCACATATGATAATATACATGTTACAGTGCCATTCTCCCAAATCATCCCACCCTCACCCTCTCCCACAGAGTCCAAAAGACTTAAACAACTTCCTTTTGCCAAGTCACAGAAAAGATCAGTTGGAAATAAAAACTGAATCACCTCTAATAAAGTCACACAGAGGGAGACTACAGCAGACCCTCAGAGGAGACACAGGCTTCTCTCTCACTTGTGTTTACCTCCATTGTTTTTCCTCGTTTGACATGTTGATGTGTCCCCCCCCCAACCCCACACAGAGGAGTGTGCTTCAGCTGCTGCAATCCAAGAGTGAGGTGGTACGGCAGTACACAGCCAGGCTCATCAACGCTTTCGCATCCCTAGCAGAAGGTAAGATGTCAGCTTTCCTTGTCAACTGGAAAAAAAAAGTTGAGGATTATGTTTTATTTGGCTGATGAAATGGACAAGCTAGGACACGGCATATCAGATAGCTCTGAGAGACTGCGCTGAAGAGATGAGGGAGGAGCCGGGACATATAGGCCTTTTGGCAACAAAGACCTGGTAGTTGAAACTTCAAAAGATGACTGTTAAAGCCAGACCTCTTCAGGAATTCTTTTCCTGGTGGCTCAGTAGTAAAAAATTCGTCTGCCAATGCAGGACACATAGGTTTGATCCCTGGGTCAGAAAGATCCCCTGGAGAAGAAAATGACAACCCACTCCAGTATTCTTGCTGGGAAATCCCATGGACAGAGAAGCCCGGAGGGCTACAATCCTGGGGGCCGCAGAGTTGGACACAGCTTAGAGACAAACGTGCAGAAAGATGCAGGAGTCTGGGCTCACTGAAGTCATTGCTTTGATGTGCACCTCAGCTGTCTGGGGCCAGTGTCCTGCTTTTCTCCATCCTGAGCCCCCTCAGGGCTCACTGTCCAGGGTGGCTGCAGTGACTTGATGGCGCCAGCATCCCTCGTTTACTGACAGGGCAGCAACATTTTCCTT
Source organism: Oreotragus oreotragus (assembly GCA_006410675.1). NCBI lineage: Eukaryota > Metazoa > Chordata > Mammalia > Artiodactyla > Bovidae > Oreotragus > Oreotragus oreotragus. Next base: position 27,426 of record SJYX01007129.1, on the reverse strand, counting down.
TTTCATTGATACCTTCAAAGAGAAGAGCTAGGTCTTGGGGCTATCTTTTTCCCTGGGAAAAGAGACATTCCCTTCAGCTTTCTTAGCAATGACATGTGCTTCCTCAGTGCATTAGTTTAATGCCTCCAAAGTCTTTTGTGACAGTTAGCTGTTGTCCCACGGTTGTGGTTTATGTCAGAGCAAATTTTCATGGTTTCGGAGTTTATTTTGTCAGCCTCTGGTATCATAACGTAGTACGTTTTAGATTGCTCTCAAGATAGCAGGTAGTGCACTCTGCCATTTTCTACTTAAGGCAAAATAAGGTTGTTGAAATAATTAAAGTGGCACCAATAAGCACCGTACCATTTCTTGTAAAAGACTAAGCTTCTTAAATCAACAAGGTTCGAAAATTCCAAAACTAAAATGCCGCCATAACAGAATTCAAAATGATTTTACAAAATGCCATTATTTTCCATAAATTCTCATTTGTTTGAGCTCTTTTTAACACGAATAAAGGGAATTTTAGATTATGACTATGTGATACTCCAAAAATTTTCTCATTTGTTTGTTCTTCCATCCATTTAGCAAACATTTTATGATTAGCCAGAGTATGTGCCAGAGACCATTCATATAATATTGTTGAAATTTATGTCTGAAATTAATATAATCTATATCAAGATACAAGTTTACCATAGCCTAGTGACAATTCAAGGTTTATAATAGAGTCCCAAGTGTGGTTCCTAACTTCTCCAGGCCATTGGTATATCCAGAAAGTACTACTTGGCTGCCTTTACTGTTAAGACTAAAAGGGCTCATAACACACAGATCCATCATCCCCTTGTGATCTGACTTTTGGGCTCAAGATCGTGGGTAAATAAAAGACAGTGCTCCCCACAAGAACACAGTGATGAATCATGTTCAAACGACAGAAAAAGTGGTTTTCTATTCATTAGTTGATTGAATGAAACTGCGGATGAAATATGCTTTACTAAGTTTTCTAAAACATAAAACCACCTGAATTCTTGTTGCTGTTGCTGTTGTTTAGTTGCTAAGTCAAGTCTGACTCTGCAACCCCACCGACTGTAGCCCGCCAGGCTCCCCTGTCCCTGGGGTTTCCCAGGCAAGAATACTGGAGCGGGTTGCCATTTCCTTCTCCAGAGGATCTTTCCAACACAGGGATCAAACCTGCATTTCCTTCATTGGCAGGCAGATCCTTCACCACTGAGCCACCAAGGAATCCCAAACTCTACATGTGTTATATGCACAGTTTTCATAGAAAATGGCTTCAGAACAGAAACCTAACACAAGATGAATTCTCTTACTTGTTCATCTCTGGTCATATTACTAGGTCGCCGCTACCTTGCCCAGAGCACAAAGGTGCTGCGGATGCTGGAGGAAAGGCTGAAGGCGGAAGACAAGGATGTCATCACCCGGGAGAATGTTCTCGGGGCCCTGCAGAAGTTCAGCCTCAGGTGCTGACCATGCAATAGGTCACAGTGGCTCCCATGAGATCACCTTGGGGGGTTCTTAGCCACTGTTTTGTGCTTATTTGTTCCCAGTGACAATCTAAGGGGTGGGTGATATTTTTCAGTGACTACTTAGAAGAGATCGGGTGACTTTTCAACTAGAAAGCGTATCTTGAATCCCCGAAACCATCCTTTGTTGTTGTTTAGTCTTTTCCAATGCGTCAGCTCTTCAAATCAAGTGGCCAAAGTATTGGAGCTTCAGCATCAGTCCTTCCAGTGAATATTCAGGCTTGATTTCCTTTAGCATTGACTGACTCTCTTTGCTGTCCAAGGGACTCTCAAGAGTACTCTCCACAGTTCGAAAGCATCCGTTCTTCAGCACTCAGCCCTTTATGGTCCAACTCTCACATCCTGCTCCTACATGTTAAAGCACCATTGTATTCTCCCAATGAATGTTATCTCATGCTGACAAGATGCTAGATGATAGATTGTGTCTTAAGCCACGTGCAAGGTTTGGAAATAAACACAGGAATAAAACCCGATAGAGCCTCAGCCTGCCAAATGCTCAGAGTTCACTGTGGGAGACAGGCATATAAATGCACAGGTACAGCCGGTGGGGTCAGTCGCCCTTTGGAAGTCAGAGTGGAGCTTCCTGGTTCCTTGTCCATTCATCTCAGCCAGCCACCCTGTGGTCTCGGCCTGGACCCCCTCATGACTTGCAACTGCTCCACATTAGAAATCTAAAAATCAGACACCTCTTCTTGAAGCAGAACTGATGTCCTCCCAGAGCGTTTTGTTTTGGTTTTGAGCTGACAGCATTGTTAAGGTGTACTGTGGTGGTGTTGCTCGGTCATGTCTGCCTCTTTGCAACACCATGGACTGTAGCCCACCAGGCTCCTCTGTCCAGGGGGTTCTCCAGGCAGGAGTACTGGAGTGGGTTGCCACGCCCTCCTCCCAGGAATCTTCCTGACCCAGGGATGGAATCCGAGTCTCCTGCACTGGCAGGCAGATTCTTTACCACTGAGCCACCTGGGAAGCCCAAGGTGTACTTTACATACCACAAAATTTACCCATTTTAAGTGTATAGTTCAGTGATTTTTGGTATATTTACAGAGCTGTACAACCATTACCACAGTCTAATTTTGGAACATTTCCATCATCACCAAAAGGAACTTCATGCCTGTTTGCAGTTGCTTTTCATTTCTGTTCCTCACCTGGGCAGCCACCACTGTTTCTGTAGATTTACCTCTACTGCTGTGTTCTTTTATGGCTGGCTCCTCTCACGTGGTATACTGCTTTTGAGGTTCACACAGAGGTAGCATGTATCAGCACTTTATTCCTTTGTGTTGCCGAGTGATAGGCCATTACATGGATAGACCACATTTTGCCTATGCATTCATGAGTTGATGATACCTTTCTTGCTTTGACTTTTGCCTGTTATTTAGTGCTGCTATGAATATTTGCATACAAGTCTTTGTTTTCTTTTCTCCTGGGTAGGTATCTAGGAATGGAATTGCTGGGTCATATATGCTAATTCATCCAGCATCTATATTCCCTGATGACACCTGACTTTTTTTTTTTTTTTAGAGCTTCCATTTTATTTCACTATTAAGAATTTTATTACCTTGAGTACCTAACTTTTTCTGTCAGTCCTCTTGTGAACACATTTCCTTCCCATCAGATGTGGTCAATATTTGACTAACTCTGACTAATAACCTGGGCTTTCCAAGTGGCGCTAGTGATAAAGAACCTGCCTGCCAATAATGCAGGAGACATAAGAGACACATGTTCGATCCCTGGGTCAGGAAGATCCCCTGGAGGAGGAAATTGCCACCTACTCCAATATTCTTGCCTGGAGAATCCCATGGACAGAGGAGCCTGGTGGGCTACAGTTCACAGCGTTGCAAAGAGTCAAACGTGACTGAGGTGACTTAGCACACACACTAATAACCTAACACCTGAAAAATTACATACTCTGAGTGTATATATGTTTTGTAGGGGGAAAGCTGTAGTTATGGCTGTAGATATGTAGACCTGGCAAAGTTCGTCTCTGCTAATGAAAGTTTCTTTTTCTACCTGTATGAATTAAGAATTACAAATGATCTGCAGAGTTATTGCTTCATTAGATCAGGAACATAATTCTGTTTGTTTACAGAGATAATTTAGCTTAATGTTGACAGTATTTGAAAAATTTGCAGAAATTTAATAACTATAGTTATTGTAATGCTTAGTCCCATCAGTTCTTAAGGCTGAAATGATGATATCCACCATAACAGTGTGATGGTGCCTTGGTACTGTAAGCTTTTACACCAGGACTTTGGGTGGAAAGTAATTCCATATAAATTGTATTATCCAGGTTATTAAACTACCTTTATTCTATAGAGATCTGAATCAAAATGGTATTAAGCTGGTTTTATGTTCTTTTTTGTATCTCTGTATTTTTATATAGCTCAGGGTGCCTACGCTGGATTATACAGACTAGATTTTAAGTAAAAATATGTTTGTCAGTAAACTATTTCTGTGACTCTGTTTCCTAGGTCAAGTAGACCAAAAGCTATCAATAAATATTTATGAAGTATTTGAGGTGATACTCTGCTAATTCTATATATTGAAATAGAAACTTTCAGAGTAGGAAGGCTCCTTACTGCCTTATTTTTCTTTAACCTTTCAATGATACCCCTGAAAGGTAAAGAGTTTATTGTTGGGAATTCCTTGGAGATCCTGTGGTTAGGACTCTGTGCTTTCGCTGCCGAGAGGGCAGGTATTCAACCCCTGGTGAGGGAACTAAGATCCCACAAACCACGCGATGTGGCCAAAAGAAGAAGAAAAAGAATTTATTGCTGTAGCTTCAGTTGTATAGGCCTAAAAGTAAAACAGTCCTTCAAGTCCATAACCTCTATAAAGTGCCTTTTCTGATATGCATTCACACTTCTGTGCTCTCTTACATGGAAGGTTTCTTACTGGCTTTAATCACCTGTTGGCTATCTCATCTCCTAGGCGCCCACTGCAGACAGCGATGATTCAAGATGGCCTCATCTTCTGGCTGATTGACCTCCTGAAGGAGCCTGACTGCCTGTCTGACTACACGCTCGAGTACTCAGTGGCCCTGCTCATGAACCTCTGCCTCAGGAGCGCAGGTCTCACAGCCCTACTCCCCTCCCCCAGCTCTGAGCTGCCTTAAGACAGCGATGATTCAAGATGGCCTCATCTTCTGGCTGATTGACCTCCTGAAGGAGCCTGACTGCCTGTCTGACTACACGCTCGAGTACTCAGTGGCCCTGCTCATGAACCTCTGCCTCAGGAGCGCAGGTCTCACAGCCCTACTCCCCTCCCCCAGCTCTGAGCTGCCTTTCATTTTTCCCTCTTACAAAAACTCAAAACAGAGTGTGAAGCACGTCCAACTAGGTGTAAAGCTATTGAATCCCTAAAGCCAACATGCCACCCTGGCCTTGGAAAGAAGAGTTCATGTTATTCAATTATATGCAGTATTATACACAATATATATATTAAGAGAAAATTGAATTACATTATATTTTTCTCCCTCTTTGTTAAATTATTCAAAGGTAGAAAATGAAGAATTATGACCTGATTTATCTGAAGACAGAGAAGTACATTCCTAAGATTCTATGGGATTGAGTTGCAACATTAATCTGATGTTATGGCAGAGCAGTGACATTCAACCAGACTCCCTGCTCTTGATCACAGTCGCCTTTTCCATTCCATCTCCTAGAGATGGGAATTCCCATGTGACATCTTAGGTCATTTATGTCTTGATCAATAAAGGGAATGAGTTTTGCTCTCCGACAGATTCCACCCCCACTTAAATGATCTGTTTCCTGATATAGAAGAAGCCTCCTTAGAAGAGCTGCCCTGAGCAGTCCCAGTGTTGGGAGAAGGCTACCTGGAATAAATAGCTCAGGGGTACTTGTGAGAAGCCCCTTCCCCCTCAGATGCCGTGGAATCTGAACCACCTGTGTGTTGTTGACTGACTAAAGGACTTCTTTCAGAGTTCTCTTTTGAAAAATAGCATATGCAAATTTCCTAGCTTGAAAGCATTTATTAGGTTATAATCAGCTTTTCTTGATTGTCATCAGTTTATCTTCAATGATTGCTATGATGATGTTTAGAACCACTGAAACAGCCGTCGGTTTTTCTGTGATGGTGTGTGCGCTTGGGAGGAGGGCATCGCTCTGCGATTCCTTGTGTTTCCTGTAGTGAGCGGCTCTGTGCTCTGCCCGAATGATAAGAACCACTGGGAGCATGTTGCCCTGTACTGAGCTACTTAACCTCCACGTCGCCTTTTGAGGTGGACCCTAATGATTTCCAAGGGACCCCAGAGGGAGAAACAGGGCCTCACCCAAGATCACCCAGCTCATAAGCAGAGGAGCCGAGATTCGTTATTAAATCTGCCTGACTTGTGCCCCTGAGTTTAGATGTGACCTGTTCTGTTTTGCTGTTTTTCTCCTAAAGGGAAGAATATGTGTGCCAAGGTGGCGGGCCTGGTGCTGAAAGTCCTTTCGGATCTGCTCGGCCATGAAAACCATGAGGTACCCAGTCAGCGTCGCTGGCCCCAGGCTCATGGGAGGGCTGGCCCGGGGTACTTACCTCATCACCTTCCTCCAAATATCTGTATAACCTGTGCCAGAGCTTTCTACCAAATTTTGGAACCCAGAGCAGGAGTCGGCTTCCGGCTTCCAGTCCGTTTCACTCGTCCAGCCCGCAGAGGTGCGCCCCGCTTTGCGTCCTCGGGGGACATCTCCACCCTGCCCCTTGAGAACCGAGGCCAGAGCGTTCCTGGGGTGTAGACACTGGTCACTGCCTGCTCACCCTGTGCGTCAGGGTCCTGCCAGGTTGTCCTGCAGGGAGGCCGGCCTCTTCTACCCTCACCTGTGTCCTCCTCAACCCTGGGGAGGTTTTCTAGCCTATAGGGCTCAAGCCCTTTTTAAATGAAACAGAGGTCTGGATGAGCTAACACACAGTGCGGTTCTTCTTTCACCTGCTTGCTACAAATGCTTTTGCAGAAATCATGGCATCGCTTTGCACCTGAAGCCTAATCTCCACAGAGCTCTGCCCTCCTGAGCTTGGGCACAGGGCTGTCTCCGCAGGGGAACCGGGTCCCACTGGGTCAGAGAGAAGCCCTTGGTCTCCCCACATCTGTTCCCCTTTCAGACAGCTCCCATCCTGGCCATTCCTTTCACATCTGATATTCCCCCACCACCTCCGCAGCTGAGTGACCCGGACTACTTTAGCTAGTGGAGGCTTATTCATCTTTACAGTGCCTAAAAGTGAAAATCGCTCCATCCTGTCAGACTCTTTGTGACCCCATGGACTACGCAGTCCATGAAATTCTCCAAGCCAGAATACTGGAGTAGGTAACCTTTCCCTTCTCCAGGGGATCTTCCCAATCCAGAAACTGAACCCAGGTCTCCTGCATTGCAGGTGGATTCTTTACCAGCTGAGCCACAGGGAAGCCCAAGAATACTAGAGTGAGTAGCCTTTCCCTTCTCCAGCAGATCTTCCCAACCCAAGAATTAAACCAGGGTCTCCTGCATTGCAGGCAGATTCTTTAACAACTGAGCTATTAGGAAAGCCCTTACGGTGCTTGCCATGCCTTTATTTTCTAAAATCAGTGAGCTCTTAGCTACTTATAGACCAGAGTGAACTCTCTGTTCCATTTTATTCAACTCAGGCAGTGCGAATTGTCTCCTGTCACCTAACAGAAAAGTTTGTTTCCAAGTGTTAGAACCGTGTCAGCTCTGAAAATTGAATAGACCAAAGGAGTCAAGTCTTGTCATTAACTCTTGCCAAAGCATCTGCTTTGAAAATGAGCAGGAAAATCCGTATATATATACATATATATGTATATATATATATATAGTTGTTATTCAGTTGCTCAGTCAAGTCCAACTCGTTGTGACCTGCAAGACAGGCTTCCCTGTCCTTCACCATTTCCCAGAGTTTACTCAAACTCGTATCCATTGAGCCAGCGATGCTATCCAACAGCCTCATCCTCTGTCGTCCCCTTCTCCTGCCTTCAGTCTTTCCCAGCATTAGGGTCTTTTCCAGTGAGTCAGCTCTTTGCCTCAAGTGGCCAAAATACTGGCATTCAGCTTCAGCATCAGTCCTTCCAATGAATATTCAGGGTTAATAATAACAATATATATATATAATATATTGGAGCCTAGAAATGTATTTCCTACATAAACAAAATTCTCATGTACATGTCCTTATGAGATAGTTATGGTCTTGAAAAACAAAATCCGGAAGCCATAAAGAAAAAGATACCCATAGTTGAATATATGAACTTCAATCATATAATCATATGGAAAGAGATTTGCATCACATATGACAAATGTTTTATATCCTTTATGTGTAAAGAGCTCCTATACATTGATAAGTAAGTCAAACAGAAAAAAATAGGAAAAAAAGATAAAGTATGTAAAAGGACAGTTTACAGAATAGTAAATCTTGATGATTTCCTATAAACATGAAAAGATGTTCAGCTTCTGCTAGTCATCAGAGAAATGAAAATAAAGACAACTATACAATGCCCTCTCTTACCTGTCATATTAGCAGAAATGAAAAGTGATAATAAATCCAGTGCTAGAAAAGGGTGGTGGGAAATGAGTCCTCCCCACCACCCATGGTATGGAGAGAGCATAGCATACAGTCCACTCCAAAGGGAGGGTTCATTTATCAAGTCCTGTCTGGCTTAATGGTGGGGTTACCTGTGTGAGTAAGACATGGGTCCTGTCATTGAAGAGCTCATAGGGAAGACATAAGTATAAATCTTAAAATACACTGAGTCCAGCACAGAAGTGGAGGGATGTACAGGAAGGAGGGCAGAGCACTCTGTCTGGGCACTCAGGAAAGGGTTCCTCTGAGATATGTGTGAACTGAGTTTTAAAGGATGAGGCATAACTTTCCAGAGAGACATATGTGGGAAGAGCATCCCCAGCAAGGTGAGCTGTTCGGACCAGCCCAGGGCCTGTCCCAGGTGCTGTGTGTATCAGGGAGTCTCTTAAGTAGTGTGGAACCTGTGCAGTGTGCATTTCAAGTGGCAGGAAGGGAGAAGCCGAGGAAGACTGTGGAGGCCAAACCTCGAAGGGCCCTGTATTCTCTAATCAGTAGTTAGAACTTCCCACGGCGTTCCTAGGGGGCTTCCCTGGTGCCTCAGCGGTAAAGAATCTGCCTCAATGCAGGAGATGCGGGTCAGTCTCTGGGTCAGGAAGATCCCCTGGAGGAGGGCATGGCAGCCCACTCCAGTATCCTCACCTGGAGAATCCCATGGGCAGAGGAGCCTGGTGGGCTTACAGTCCATGGGGTTGCAAAGAGTCGGACACGACTTGAAGCAACTGAGCACGCATGCAGGGAGTTTCCATGGAAGGTTTCCGAGGTTGGGAGAGGGATTAGTATGGCCCAAGTTGTAGACTCTCAGCAGTGATATGATGGTTGGATAAAAGGGTGAATGTAAAGACGGGGAGATCCTTTTGGAGATTCGCTGTAGCCCAGGTCATGGACAATGACATCTGAACAAGGACTGGCAGCACATGTTTACAGGAAGGGTTCCCATCAAAGATGACGGGGAGACTCGGTACTGGAGAGGAAGAAGAGAGGAATCAGGGATGCCTCCAGGGGTTCTAGCCTGAGTGGTTCAGGATGGCATCAATTAAACAGTGAAATGTAGCGGGAGTAAGCTGTGGGAGGGAACGGTGCACGCCCTGCTTCGAGCTCTCAGCCGTAACTTTTGCCCTGCGACATGCCAGCGGCAATGTCTGTCATTTGGAGCTCAAGGGGCTGTGACGATGGCAGTGGGCACCCTCCTCCCCAGCCAGGCTGCCCTCCAGGGTGGTGTGTGATAGTTGAGTTGTATGGTGTTTGAGAACTTGCACATGACTGTTTGTTTTCTCCCCTTAAAGATACAGCCGTATGTGAACGGAGCTCTGTACAGCATCCTTTCCATCCCATCCATTCGTGAGGAAGCTAGAGCAGTGGTAAGAAAACGTGCTCGTGGGGTCAGTCACCATCTGTCAGTGCCACGTTCAGAGGCTGTTAGCGCAAGGGCTTCCCAGCTGGGCCCCAGGGAGGGCTGTGAAGGGCTTCTAAACTCCCTGGAATTGTATCCCAAACACGTATTTGCCGTTCTCTGGGGACAGAGTTTGTGGTTTTTATCAGATTCTGAAGGGATCTCGGCTGACAGAATTAAGAACTACAGCGTCAGAAGTTCCTCTGTTGTTGCTCAGTTGCTGAGCCATGTCTGACTCTTTATGACCCCATGGGCTGCAGCAGACCAGACTTTCCTGTCCTCCACTATCTCTCAGAGTTTGCTCAAGTTCACGTCCATTGGGTTGGTAATGCTGTGTAACCCACCTCATCTGCTGCTCTCATCTCCTTTTGCTTTCAATCTTTCCTGGCCTCAAGGTCTTTTCCAGTGAGTCGGCTCTTCACATCAGGTGACCAGAGTATTGGTGCTCAGCTTTGTCAGTCTTTCCAGTGCATATTCAGGGTTGAAGTTCCTAGCAGATTTTTTTGGAAAGTTGTAGATCTTTTTAAAAATTTTAGTGACATTTTAATTGGGGGCTTTAGGAATGTTTATGGATTTCATAGCAGGAGAAGCTTAGCAAGAAAATGATGAAATTGGACAAATCATCGCTCAGATTCATGTCCAGACCTCCTGGAGGAATCGTGGCAGTGAGACCTGGGGCAATCAACACACTCCTGTAATGCACAGGCATCTGGTAGCAACCAAGTGGGACAGAGGCGCTGATGAAGATGATCCAACTAGCTGGTTGGAAAAGAGTGAATTGAATATTTAATGTGTTTACATTGGTGCTTGCATTGGAGACATAAAACAAACCTCAGGTGATTAGCATCTTCTTTCATGATGACAGATGCTTCTAGATCTAATCAAAACCACTAGAGTTTTGTCCCTTTTCCTTACGATGCGTGAAACCAGGTTAATTGTGTGCGTGTTAAATGCTTAGGATGAAGGGGTTAAATATGTTTCCACTGTCAGAACACAGGCTAAATTCAGTTTGAGATCAATGAAGCATGCTCTTCCACTTGGCTTTGCTTACTTAGAAGAATTGCTAAATCTTCTAATGGGTCAGCTACAATTACATCAGCAATTATGCCAGAAACAAAAACTTACTTAAGGTCTATTCTGTGTGGTCACAGTAAACAATGAAACTGAATTACCTACTGCTTTTAAAGAAAAAAAAAATCTGCTTTTTCAATACAGACGAAGGGAAAATAAACTTTTTATTAAATTCTGCATTATGGTCATTCAGGTGAAAGAGATTTGTCAGCCAAGGCAGAGAACAAGGAAGAAAGCACGTAGGTTGAAGAAAAGGAAAGAATGGAGGTGACATGGAGTCTGAAAGGACGAAGGCCGGACATCCAGGGCCCAGGGGTTGAGAAAGCATGGGGGTGGGGGTGGTGGAGAAAGGGGACCAAGTGGGGCAAAGAGACCCACTCTTGTGGGACACAGAGGGGCAGCCCTTGGAGATCATCCAGGCCAGAGAGAAAAGAGGTGGCGAAAGGGACAGCCTCAGAGCCCTGTATCCAGGGAGGGCAGTGTCCAGAGGTGTCACAAGCCTGTCATTGGAGCCCCAGGAGGAGAGGGGAGAGGTAATGATGAGAAGAAGGGCTGAATAGACAGTGACCATAGTAATACGGTATCTGGGAATGGGAAACCCCCAAAGCACAACTGTATTAGTTTTCTATCACTTCGTAAAAAACTATGCCAAAGTTTAAAGTCTTTTGAAAAATTAATGCCTCATAGTTTCTAGAGGACAGAAGTTGAGGAGCACATTAGCTGCGTGGTGCTGACCAAGAGTCTGTCCTTCGATTCAGCTCACACAGCCGAGGGCAGAGGATCTGCTTCTAAGCCCATTGTCACGTTGGCTATTGTGCGGGGACCTCGTTTCCCAGCCAGTGGCCTCCCCACAGGGCTTGTCTCTACATGGCAGCTGGCTTACCCGCTGAGGGATCCTAGAGAGACAGAGAGTGAGCCAGACAGCAGCCACAGTCTCCTCGGGATGTATGGAGAGAGTAGCATGGAGACATCCACACTACCCTGTGTGAAATAGGTAGCCCAGGGGAATTTGCGGTGTGACTCCAGGAACTCACACCGGGGCTCTGTAACAAGCTAAAGAAGTGGGATGGGAGGGAGGTGGGAGGGGGGTGCGAGAGTGAGGGGACACAGCTATACCTATAGCTGATTCATGTTGATGTTTGGCAGAAACCAACACAATACTGTGGAGCAACTATCCTTCAACTAAAAATAAATAAACTATTATATATATATATATATATATGTATATGAAGAAGTGGTCACATTGATCTGTTGCCCTAATGATCTGGGAGCAAGAGACGAGAATGAAGATAGAACACGAAACCTGGTGCAGCGGGTCAGGGGCCCTGCAGCCTCTATTGGACTGAGGTGCAGAGTCCACTCTGAGTCCAACTTTTGTTCCTAATTGCAGACTTTCTTTGATCTTATCTTTCTCAAGACACTAACTACACTGACATAGTCTAAATCTCCTTGTTTTTACCCCTGGATGTTCCTTTCTGGGCTAGTCTCGGGAACAATCAGCAAGTGCTTAGGCGGCGTTCAGGCCCGACTCCAACCCGGTGTTCCAAGGTCCATGCTCTCATGATCCTGGCCATACTCCCTTCTGGGTCTGGCCTTGGGGTTTGTAACAAGGCGATTATTTTAAGAAAAACATGAACAATAATCATTAACTGATAATCCCTCAGTTTCTTAATATATGCTGTTTTCCCAGATTCTGTTTCTGTGGAATTTCTCAAAGCTGTGAAAATACATTATTAGGAATTCCCACTACATCTCCCCCTTTTTGTTTTTGTAGGAGTAGATATGCCACCCGAGCAACTTCTTTCTTCATCAATTCTCAGATGGTTTCTCTCATGCACCTGAGGACTAGACACAAGACAGTCAAAAATAGACATCCTGATATTATGGTACCAAGCAATCCTCCTAAAGTTTTAATCCACATCATGGGGTTAAGTTTATATAAGCTTTCCCCAATTTCTTCAAATAAATCAGTTTCTGGGAGTAGTTGTAAGTGAGCATTCTGTATATTAGAAATAGTAGCCTGTAATTGGGAAGTATCTAAGAATAGATTATCATAAATGTGTCCTCTCAAATGCTTAGATAATTGATCCCAAGTATATGCACTTTGATGCTACTTGTGAGGTGTGACACAAAATGAAGAGATATTCCAATAACATTTAAGATGAATTAAATTTTGTACTTCATCCCCTAGTAGGAGAACTGCATTTTCTAAATCATTCATGAATTTCTTGGTCTATGTGGGTTTGACTTCTCCAGGCAGAACTTGCATTTTGGTGCCATGCTGAACCAGTGTAGTTGTTTGTATAGTTTGATGCATTGCCACCCCGGCTACTACCTCGGTCGTTGCTATAGCAATAATTCCTATAATAGCTGCTACAAGTCCAATAAACCTTTTGGAACATTGTAGTACTTTCTTTTAACCTTTAAAAGAGCATGTGTTTCAGGGGAGCCTTCCCAGGGTCTGGTTTGATTTACTGGAAGCCATATTCCCAATCTCCTTTGTAGTATAACAGATGAGTGATGATAATTATCAAGAATTTAAGCAGGTATATAATTTGCAGTCCTGGCAAGAAAGTGCTTGTACACTTGCATTGATAGAAGTTGTTCCTTTCAAGAACACATAAGGATGTCTCACACAAGCATGAATATAGAATGTCCAGTTTGTACTGGTGTTAAATGTCAATGAATAATTAGTTTTATTGGAATAATGTCCATCCCAAATTTGGAATTTTTCAAGACCTAAAGCCAATTCCCAAATCCCTCCTTGCCCTCTTCCTTGATCTTAACTGTGGGAGGAGGGTGACATGCCACTACCATGCCATATAATTGGATGATCTGAAAGAGTCGCAATATTGGTATGGGTAAAGACTTTATGCACCTGCCAACGCAGCCTTTTGTGAGGATTGCAGGACTGACTTTGATGAGAGCAATTAGAGACTGCATAACCTGTAGGGGACTAGTCCCATACAATTCCATAAGAACCATTAATCAGAATTACTCCCTCAGCCCCTTGGCAGTTATCCCACTGAATACGATCTTGTTTTTCAGTCCACAGATCACAATGTTCACCTAAAGGTCTGTCCGATTTGGTGTCATTATTGAGTTCTGAGTTGTTATAAGCAAAACTCAAACCAGAGAGGAGATGTAACTGAACCTTAGGATCATTATGATTTAAAGAGTTAGTGGACAGCCAGGCTTGCATAGATAATTTAAGACATCCTGTAGCCAGTCCTACACAAATTAGCCAGGATTCATACCCATAAGTAATATTGAAGGGAGTCCTTTTTTCTTGTTTAAAAAGAGGAGGACGTGTATCTTCAGGTCCTGGTATCCAGGAAGAATCATTAACATAAATGGGGATCATAGAATCCCCCCAGTCAACGGGTTTTAGTAGTGGGAGGCTACGTATGTATGCCCAATAGGTGTAATTTTTAGATTCATCTGTTGCTAGGGGGTATACTGACTGCGGTGGTGATATGAGCAAACATGGCAACAGCCAGATTGTCAGGAGTGACAGCTTTCCCTTCATTTTCTAAGATCTTCTGTGATTTCTGTGTTACCCTTTTAATTTGTCCCCAAGTGGGGATCTTGTTCCAATGCATTGACGGGAGGGGAATTGTTATCTTTGTCTGTCTCAGACTCAAGCCTTTGAAACTCATTACTGAGGGCTCTACGTCTCATGCGAAGTGTCTCTCCCGTGGGATATGATACAGTTTCAGATGACACGAAGGAGTCCAAATGGGTGTTTCTGAATCACCTGGCGAAACTCCCAAGGCTTCTGTTGGAGATGTGGTTATTGCAACTGTCTGGCATGTAGGACAAGTCTGCACAATCTGTTTTGGTTGAGCCCAAGTGATATGAGACTTAGTTTTTAAACATTTTAAATTACAGTGTGTCAGATCATGAAAGACTGATGCCTCTGTAAAGGCTGGAAATAAAATGGCATCAGCTTGAGCATTTCTTTCTGTTAAAGGCCCTGGTAAATTAATATGAGCCCGAGTATGAGTAACGTAGAATGGAAATTGTCGGTGTCTAATCACCCGTTGTAAATTTGTAAAAAGAGTGTATAATGTGGATGGGATAGTATCCATAATAGTTGCTGTTTCTATATGTTTAGTGACATGTGCAGAATATTGAGAATCAGATAAGATATTAATTGCTTGGGGATTACTTTGTAATGCGTGTGTAATAGCCAGAATTTCTGCTTGTTGTGCGGAATATCCAGGTGTTTCAATAACTAGCATAAACACGCCTGTATATCCTGCTTTTCCTTGGGTAATGCCATCTGTAAAAATGAAAAGAGCAGAGGGAATGGAGTTGACATTAGTAATTTTAGGCAAAATCCATCTTGTTTGTTTTAAAAACTGCCAGATAGGTAAATCAGGATAGGGGTTGTCGATTTGTCCAATATAGTCAGCTAAAGCTAGTTGCCAAGATTGTGAATTTTGAAGAGAATATTAATTCTTTGGAGGTTAGTGTAGTGCAAATAAGGCAGGGATCATGTCCAGTAAGTTGTTGAACACGTTCTCTTCCTTTTAGAATTATAGTGGCTATCATGTCTAAATAAGGGGTAATAGATTTTCTTTGTGAATTAGCTAAGAATATCCCTTCAGTTTGCATAATCGACCCAGTAGGGGAATGAGGGGTAGGGAAGATTAGTGTAGTGCAAATAAGGCAGGGATCATGTCCAGTAAGTTGTTGAACACGTTCTCTTCCTTTTAGAATTATAGTGGCTATCATGTCTAAATAAGGGGTAATAGATTTTCTTTGTGAATTAGCTAAGAATATCCCTTCAGTTTGCATAATCGACCCAGTAGGGGAATGAGGGGTAGGGAAGACAAACTACGCGAGAGGTTCTGAAGGGTCTCTTCTGTCTCTTTGACTGCTTGTTCTATAATTGCTAGTTCTTTCTCAGCCTCAGGAGTTAGCTGTCAGGAGCTATTAAGCTCTGGATTTCCTCTTAATAGAATACATGGGATAAAGGATAAATTGGAATCCCTAACTCAGGTTGAATCCAGTTAATATCTCCTAGTAATTTTTATAAATCATTTAGAGTTTTAATTGAGTGTCTGTGTATTTACACCTTTTGTGTTTTGATTGTACTACAGGTAACTATATTTCCTAAGCACTGAGAAGGTTGAGTGTATTCTAGTTTATCAGGAACCAAATACAAGCCAGCACATTCTAAGCATTCCTTTTAGCTTTAAAAACAATTCCTGTAAGCTATCAATATCAGGTAAGGCACATAATGTATCATCCATTATAATGAATGATACATGCATGAGGGAATCATTGCTGTACCAGGTGCAAAATTTTGACAAATACTAGGACTGTTAAGCATACCTTGAGGTAATACAGTCCACTGAAATCTTTTATGTGGCTCCTTTAAATTAATGGAAGGAAACTGAAAAGGCGAATCCAAGTTGATCATCAGCATGTAAAGGAATAGTGAAAAAACAATCTTTAAGGTCAATAACGAACAAATGCCAGTTTCTTGGAATCATATTAAGATTAGGTAGGCCAGGCTGTGAAGCACCCATTGGAACAATAATAGCATTAACAGCTCTCAGATCAGTAAGTCTTCTCCGTTTTCCAGATTTCTTTTGTATAACAAACACCAAAGAATTCCAAGTGCTAAAGGACTCAATAATATGTCCCTTGCTCAGTTGTTCATTAACTAATTCATGTAAAGCCTCCAGTTTTTCTTGTTTTAGAGGCCACGGCTCTATCCACACAGGTCAATCAGTTTTCCAATTAAGGTATGGGTGTGGGTGGAGGAAGGTTAATATGAGCAGTGGCCACTAATGAAAAGGGGGTGGTTTGAAATCTTGAGTAGTCAAAGGATAAAGTCTTCCTTGTTGATTTTTGTCCAGTCCCAATCCTGGTATATAACCTTGATTGAACACAATTTGGCAACTGGCCTCGATCTGTTGATTTGGAGGAATATGTATCTCAGCATGCCATTGTTCCAAGAAATCACAACGCCATAGATTGACAAGTATAGCAGCCATATAAGGTTGGATAGTGGCTGGTTGTTTATCAGGCCCTGAACGAGACAGTACCATAGTACTTTGTTTTAGTCCTGTGCCTGTCCTAGACCTACAATAGATATTGGAGCAGGCCTAATTAGCCATGCATTAGGCTAGTGTTTAGAGCTGATGATAGAAACCTCGGCTCCAGCATCTATTGAACCTTGAATGTTTTGCCACTTATATTGACTTGACAAGTGGGTCTGGATTCCAAAATCTTTTCAGTGAGAAAAATACCAGCCTGGGCTGTGCTTCCAAATGCCCTGGAGCCCTCCTTTTTGTCTGACTGTCCTATACCCACATAGTGAAGTGAAAGTCACTCAGTCATGTCTGACTCTTTGCAACCCCATGGACTATACAGCTCATGGAATTCTCCAGGCCAGAATACTGGAGCGGGTAGCCATTCCCTTCTCCAGGGGATCTTCCCAATCCAGGGATCGAACCCAGGTCTCCCACATTGCAGGTGGATTCGTTACCAGCTGAGCCACAAAGGAAGCCCAGGAATACTGGAGTGGGTAGCCTATCCCTTCTCCAGAGGATCTTCCCGACCCAGGAATCAAACTGGGGTCTTCTGCATTGCAGGCAGATTTTTTACCAGCTGAGCAATGAGGGAAGCTGAACGATCCTATCCCCTTTAGAAACCTTCCAGGGAAGAGTGGTAGAGGCCATAACTTTCAATTCTCCTTCATAATCATTGTCTGTAACTCGGTATATGAATTTGAACTCCCGGGAAGTCAGCCCCGATCTTCCTCACAGTAATCCAACTGTCCCCTTTGGAAGTGGAGGATGGCGGGAAGGAGCTGGAGGAAAAAAAAATCCCTCATCATTTTCTTCGGGAGCCAAGGAAACAGGTTTCGAAGATGGCTTGCCCATTTCCCCAGTATTTACATATTCTGGTTTTTCAAGAGTCATCATCACTTTCATCAAAAGAATCAGGAGTCTGCAAAGGTTCCAGTACTGACTTAATTAATGCCCACGTACTCCAAATAGAAACAGGGAGCAGAGTTCCTTTTGCATGGAGCCAGCAGCAATATTTATCCACTGCTTGCAACAATTCTAATAATCGCCCTTCACTAATAGAAGCTCCTCCCACTTTTAAGAGGTGTCTTAGTAAACAAATATACAGGCAATGGTGTTCTGCACTCTCAACATTTCCCATTTTAACCCCGATTAAATGCCAGAAGGACTTACCAGTGGGAATTTTCAGAGGCCTCTTAACCATCCCAAGTTCTGTATCGCTGTAGTTTTTCTCACTTGTAGGGTCTTCCGCTCCGGCCCCACATTGGACCATTGCCCTAATGGTCCTGGGAGCGAGTAACGAGAATGAAGACAGAACACAAAATCTGGTGCAATGAATCAGGGACCTGCAGCCTCTATTGGATTGAGGTGCAGAGTCCACTCTGAGTCCAGCTTTTGTTCCTAATTGCAGACTTTTTTTGATCTTATCTTTCTCAAGACACTACACTGACAAAGTCTAGGTCTCCTTGTTTTTACCCCAGGCCATTCCCTTCTGGGCTAGTCCCAGAAACAATCAGCAAGTGCTTAAGCAGTGTTCATGCCTGACACCTTGGTGTTCCAAGGTCCATGCACTCATGATCCCAGCCATACTCCCTTCTGGGTCTGGCCTTGGGGTTTGTAACAAGGCGATTATTCTAAGAAAAACATGAAATATAATCATTAACATAGTTTCTTAATATATGCTGTTTTTCCAGATTCTGTTTCTGTGGAATTTCTCAAGGCTGTGAAAGTACCTTATTAGAAATTCCCACTACATTGACCAGGCCAGGAACAGTGTTGGGGGACACTCAGGAGGATGAATTCCAGGAGGTGGGGTCGTGTTGGAGCCTGTCTGCCACTTGCTTCTAAGTCATCTCTGGATCAGAGAAGTCACAGTGAAATTAGGGCTATTAATCTTTTGACATCATCATCATAGTGAAGTCGCTCATAGTGTCGACTCTTTGCAACCCTGTGGACTGTAGCCTACCAAGCTCCTCCATCCGTGGGGTTTTCCAGGCAAGAGTACTGGAGTGGGTTGCCATTTCCTTCTCCAGGGGATCTTCCCGACCCAGGGATCGAACCCAGGTCTCCCACATTGCAGACAAGGTGTGTTACCATCTGAGCCACCAGGGAAGCATCTTTTGACATATATTACAAATATTTCCCCAACTCTTCATTTGTCTTTTAGTTATGGGACTTTGGTCATATGGCAGTTAACTCTATAGTTAAATCTGTTAATATTGTCCTTTTATAGTTTCTATACACCCTGTAAATTATTAACTTTAAAAAGAAAATGTGGGAAACTTCCCTGGTGGTCCAGTGGCTAAGACTCCAAGCTCCCAGTGCAGGGGTCTGAGGTTCAATCCCTACAGGGAACTGGATCCTTCCTTCTAATAGATCCTAGAATGTGTTCGCTCAGTCGTGTCCAACTCTTTGCAACCCCATGGACTGCAGCAGGCCAGGCTCCTCAGTCCATGGAATTTTCCAGGCAAGAGTACTAGAGTGGGTTCCCATTTCCCAACCCAGGGATCGAACCCGGGTCTCCCGCACTGCAGGTAGACGCTTTACCGTCGGAGCCACGAGGGAAGCCCCGGGATCTAATAGATCCTGCATACCTCAATACAGACCCAGCACGGCCAAATACATAATAAAAAGAAAGACAGAAAGCATAGACTGATTAGGTGAAAGTGTAAGTAGCATATGCTTCCCTCTGGCATTTTAACCGGGATCCAAGTCCTAAGCAAACGGAGAACTCTTTTGGATACATCATCTAAGCAGTTGCCCATTTATTTAGAAGAGAGGCTTCTCTAAGGGAGGTTATGGCTTCAACAGGGTTTTTCTAAAACCCCGAGATTTCCCCCATTTCACTCTTATCCTTGAGTTTTTAGGTTGAAAAAGAGTATTACATCCTTTTTGCATGTAACAGTAATAAAACCAGACAGCGAGGAGAATGTCGTCCATCATCTCCCTACCTTAGCATCTGCTCACACACAAAGCCAAGAGGGGGCAGGGCTGATGTTCAAATCAGGCCAGTGTTTGCAATTCATCTCAGCACAGTCGTTCCAGAAGGAAGTTTGGCAGTATATGTGAAAAATTATGAAAACCTCTATGCTTTGGATTCATTCATTTTCCTCTACCAGTGCAGAGAAGAGTTCTGCACATGAAGTTGCTCATTCCAGGATTTTTGTAATAGTGAAAAAACAGAATGTAAATGTCTGGTAATACCTGCTCATGAAATTACGGTTCTTTTGCTCACAGTATTAGTAGCTACTGAAGATGATAATTAGAAAAAGCAGTATGAGACAGTATGGAAACTTTTTATTGTGTAATGGGGGATAAAAGAAGAATATGACATTATTATTACAATAACTGTTTTTGCAACTGTGTAAAACATTTGTGTGCTTGTGGGAAATGACAAAGAATACATAAAAATTATATTAGTACCAAATGCTACTATGGTGGTCTTAATGCCAAAAAAAAGAAAAAGATAAATGCATGCCCTGAGGCCTATTTGAAATTTAATATCTCTTCAGGGTCTGGGGCTGGAGAGCAGATTCGATCAAGAGGGCCACCCTAATGCCAACTCCAAGGCCTTCTTGCGCCCAGGGAATTGTTGGCATCAGACCTCCTCCCTGGGATCTAAACCTCAGCCAGACATGGCGCCCTGGGCTGGAGCAGACCAGATGCTCGGTCAGTTGTGAAGGCTCCCAGAGTCTCCAGGAGAGCCAGGAAGCTGGAATTAGAAGCCATGGAGCCGGGAGGAATGCCCACCCATCCCCACGGATTCATTCATTACCCTCGCTGTGCCTTGCACCCTGGCCCCAGGCCGTTCTCACACTGCCGTGCCAGAAACTCAGCCTTACTGTCCCCAGAGGCCAGATGCCACCCCAGCCAACTGTCCCAAAGATGTGTGTCCCCTGTGCCTGATTCTTCACATGGCCCACTGCTGAATCAATCTCACACAAGCATGTCTGTTTGTTGGCAGGACCGAGAGGTCATCTGCCTGCATGCCTCTCGCTCAGGGGAGCCTGGGAATGCTCAGAGTCTGGCTGCCGCCCTGGGAAATGAACACATTGTAGGAAAGCTGTGACAAGTGTTGATCAGCTCCACCTGTAGCAATTGTCCCTTACGGATGGTAGGCCTGCTTGCTGTATTCCATGGCCTCTATGATGAGAGGGCCTTTCAAAATTCAGAACGGACAGGATAAACTGATATGGCATTTTTACTTACATATTTCTTTTAAATATTTATTTGTTTGCACCAGGTCTTAGTTGCAGACACGGGATCTTTAGTTGCAGCATGTGAGATCTAGTTCTCCAGCCAGGGATTGAACCTGGGCCCCCTGCTTTGGGAGCAGAGTCCCAAAGCCTTTTTAGAAATCAATTTAGCAATATGTATAACGGTCCTAAAAAATACTAACATTCTTTGGCCAGGAATTCTACTTCTGGAGCTCCATACAAGAACACGAACAAAGATTCGTGTGTCAAAATATCCATCACTGCATTCCTGATCATAGTGGAGGGCAGGAGACGACTAAATGCCGGGCATGGTTAAGGAGGGGCTGCTTAAGTCAGAACAGAGGCAGAGGGTGAATCGGGAGCTGACGAGACCGGGGCCGTGTTTGAATGTTGCCTCTGCGACTTCCCAGTACCTCATGGTGTATCGTTGGGCTTATGACTTATTCTCTCAGTGGCAAAGTGGGTATTGTTTTAGTATCAAATTCACAAGACCATTATGAGAATTAAAAGAGCTGACACGTGAAATACTTAGAACAGTGCCTGGCACATAGCAAATATTGGGAAAATATTAGCTATTATTATTATTATTATAGTTATTAAAATTGTGTTTATAAAGATTTTACTGACACATTCAAATGGTCATAGGGTTTAGTTGAAAAACAACAGTCAGTCTTATATTATCAATATGATGTCAGTTATGTAAACAGTGCCCATACATATCTCAAAACGTCCACAGTTTTTTTTAATGTCCGAGTGTAGGGGCTTGTGGATAGTTTTAATTCTTTTCCTTTGTTTGTGAAAACGTGAAAGTCGCTCAGGCGTGTCCCACTCTTTGCAACCCCATGGCCTGTACAGCCCGTGAAATTCTCCAGGCCAGAATACTGGAGTGGGTAGCCTTTCCCTTCTCCAGGGGATCTTCCCAGGTTTAGTTTACCAGTTTTCTGCAGAGAACCTATATACCTTCCATGCTAAAAGAAAGTATTCATGTGCACCTGGCACATATGTTTATGTCTTTTTTTAAATTAGTGGATTATTTTAGCTGTGCTGAGTCTTTGTTGCTGCGTGGGCTACTCTCTACTTGCAGCCTGAGGGCTCAGTACTTGTGGCTCAAGGCTTAGTTGCTCCGAGGCATATGGGATCTCCCCAGAGGAGGCGTCGAATCTGTGTATCCTTAACCACTGGACCACCAGGGAAGTTCTGTTCATATTTCCCAAGAGAAATTTCTCGTGAAGACCCCTAATGATGTAAGTGTGGACTGTTTGGGTCGGAACAAAATAGAACACTGAAGAGAGCTGACCTGCTGGGCGTGAAAGGAGAGTTAGAAATTACTTGGACTGGATGGTGTTTGGTGTATGTTGTAGGCCCTGACAGGGGCTTTATCTATTTCATTCCCAAAAGGCCCCCAAAGCAGTTCCTGTGGTTGTGCCCATTTTGCTGTGATGAAATGAAGTTTAGCGGTTAAAACCCCTGCCTGGTGGCATAGCCAGTGAGCAGCTAGCTGGTCTGGGTGGTTTGGCTCCAGTGTTTGGGGACATACCCCCGAACATTTACCTAACAAGGAATCTGCATGTGATCCATCCTTTTCTTTCCTTCAGTACTGGATACAAATACAGTCTTCCGTGTGATTGTCTTTATGATGGTCTGTGATCTCAGCGAGCTGGCAGAAACGCGCATTCCTTGTTTCTCTGCTTTTTGCACACATTCATGTTCTTGTTTTCACATATTTGGCTGATATACAAATACCTGCTCTCTTACCCTTTACGTCTGCCTTGGCATTTTTCTTTGGCCTGGATTATCTGAAATTACATGTTGCTTTCATGATAAAATATTATTGTTATGATTTATTATTCCTATAATTTACATTTTAGCTTAGTCAAAAATTAAACATATGGTTTATGTACTTCACTTATTTTAATAAAATAAATTTCACTTCTTTTAAATATACATTTAGTAATAAGTATAAAAATATATGGACTTCGCAGGTAGTGCTGGTGGTTCAGAACCCTCCTGCCAATGCAGACGTAAGAGACCGAGGTTTGATCCCTGGGTCAGGAAGATCCCCTGGAGGAGGGCATGGCAACCTGCTCCAGTGTTCTTGCCTGGAGAATCCCCTGGATAGAGGAGTCTGGCGGGCTATGGTCCATAGGCAAAGAGTTGGACAGGACTGAAGCAACTTAGCATGCACCTACTCACATAAAAATACATATTTAAAAGAAGTGAAATTTCTTATGGAGAAATTTTCTATTAAAAAATATTCCTCCAATAATCTACCTAATTACAAAGAAGGAATTTGTGATTTTTTTTAACCCCCAAGTAACAACTGAGCTAGAGACAGAAGAAAGAGACCAAGTGAGGATTAAAAGATCTTTCAATATATGAACAGTTAATCATTTGCAAGAGTAAACTCTAGCTTAAAAAAAAAAAAAATGGAGAGCCTGAATGAATCATTTGTCTCACTCCGCTGGCAAAAAGGTAAGATATTGACAGTGGTCAGCTGGTTGGCGGTGATCCTAACCTTTGGTGTTTTAGGGTTTATCCCTCTGCTTGCACTTGACCATGTTCTTCCTCCTCTGGCCCTTACTTTGGGACAGGATGGAGTATGGGGAAGAGGTCAGTTTAGGAGGCAGAGAGAGAGAAAACGCAGCCCTCCTGACAATAGACAAGCCCAGGTGTGTCTGACTGGTTCCCCAGGAGCCTGGACGCTGCTGACCACACCCTCGGTGAAACTCTCTTCCCTTCTTCCTCCCAGGCCACTCCTTCACCTTCTGTCCGTGGACTGGTCTGTCTCTGCCCCCCCAGTTAAGCGTTATCATTCTCTGTAGTAACCCTCTTCACCTGTGACCACCAGGAACCCTGCTTGTTCCCTTGCTTCACCTACCAGCTCTCTGTTCTGAGCCACAAAGCCCTACCAGACACCGCAAGTGCAGTCTCAGACATTTATTAAGCATCTCCTATGTGTCAATCATTGGATTAGATGCTTTTCTTTTTTTAGGTATTGTAATTTACGAACAGTGAAATACACAGGCCTGACTGAGCGACTGAACTGAAACTGAACTGACATATATAGTTCAGTGCATTTTAAAATTTATTTATTTATTTGGCTGCATTGGGCCATAGTTACAGCACTCAGGATTGTCATTGCTTCATGTGGAATCTTTCCTTGCAGCACACAGACTCTCTAGTTGCAGCTAGAGGGCTCAGTTGCTCTGAGGCATGTGGGATCTTAGTTCCCAACCAGGGGATGAACCCCCATCCCCTACATTGCAAGGCAGATTCTTAACCACTGGACCACCAGGGAAGTCCCTCCCTTCAGTGCATTTACACAAACATACGTTTACATAACCAACACCAATATACATCCCTTAAAAATCTCGTGTTGCCTTGAGTTGCCTTCCTTATTTTATAGTTGAGGAAACAGGCTGGCAGGAGGTAAGTCATTTGATCAAGGTCCCACGGCTGTTTTATCAAAAAACTAGAATTGCGATCCAGATTGAACCTTTCTAGGAGACAGTGCTCTGCTTTAGGTGATGGGAATTCACCGTGCTCGAAACTACACTTGGCCCTTCTTCTCTGATCCTGTTAGAGCTGTTGATTCCAAACCGGCCTACCTGAAAAGGCACCTCATGTGACTGAGCTTCAGGCATAAGCTTCAGGCACGTCTTGATCAGAGTTCACGTGGCACTTGATTCGTGTCTCAGCCAGCACCTCTGGACTCTGTTTCCTCAGCTTTGGGTTCAGCGTTAGGTACACTTTCTCCTTGTCGGGGCAAGAAGGCCTCATTAGCTCCAGCCATGCATCCATGCTGCTTCCCAGGTGGCCCTGATGGTAACAGAACCTGCCTGCCAGTGCCAATGCAGGTGACGTAAGAGACGCAGGTTTGATCCCTGGGTTGGAAAGATTACCCTGGAGAAGGAAATGGCAACCCATTCTAGTATTCTTGCCTGGAAAATTCCATGGACAGAGCTGGGTGGGCTGCAGTCCATGGAGTTGGGCTACATTCCACGGGGTAGCAAAGAGTCGGACATGACTGAGCGATTGAGCACACGGGGTCGCACAGGGTTGGACACGACTGAAGCGACTTAGCAGCAGCAGCATATACATACACACAGTCACATCCCACGAGGGAAAAGGAAGGCGGGGAAATAGGTACTTATGGGTAAGTCAGTATCTTACCTCTACATTTCCTGAGAATTCTGTGAGTGAAAATGGAAAATTCTGCTGTCAGTGCTTTGTCATAGAGTAAATAATGCACAATGTAGTGACTTTATAATTATTTTGATAGAAAAGGAATGATGGCTGTTTAAAAAGAGGTTCTATTTGTTCATTTACTTCTCTGAACATATGGTTTCACTTTTCAAAGACCATTTTTGGCCCTAAAATCCGGATGACAGTGAAAACACAGGAAAGAAACCACCTCCCAAAACAGCATATTGCCAAAACTGAAGAGAGTACTTACACAGTAAAATTGTACAATGGCTTTTTAAAAAGTAAATGCGTTATAATTAGGTCAGCTGGTCAAGCAAAAATAAAATAATTTCATTGTGAATTGTAAAAACAACAAAAAAGAATGAACTAAACAAGAATTTTTTATTGTGCATATCCTTTCCTCCTTAAAAAAATAGGGGCGGGGGGGCGGATTTTTTTTTTTTTGGATTAGGTGGAACTATCCATCAAAAAGTAGTTTTCTCCCAAACTGAAATGTTCACTCTTCTTCTCTCCAATGCTTCCAGGGAATGGAAGACATCCTTCGCTGCTTCATCAAAGAGGGCAACGCTGAAATGATCCGCCAGATTGAGTTTATCATCAAGCAGCTCAATTCAGGTCCGTTTAATGCAAGAATCTATTATCTATCTTTTGAGTCTCTCACATGTGCTAGAAAGACACACAGGCTTTCTTCAAGGGACTTGTCCTATCTCAGAATTCATTCGAGAGGCCTTAAGGAAGCTCGCGTGATCCAAGTGAACAAACAAAAGTTCAGCCAGGTGGTCAAGGCCACATTGTCCCAAGATCAACAATCTCTTGTCACACTTTTGGCCTACATCAACAAAACAGCATTCAGAAGCAATTGCAGAAACTCTTCTCTAACTGGAAGATCTCTTTATGTGTACCTCCCCCTCCTAATTATTTCCCCTGGCTCAGTAGGGTAGCTGTTCTCAGGTCAATGAACCATAATAAAATGGGGCCCAAGGGTCAGATAGTGAAAAAAATTTGCCAGTCTTTCCAGAACCACTGTGGAAAGTGAACGCATCCTCCCACGTGCCTCCACTCCAGGAGAATCCATGTTGCCAATCAACAACTCTGGACGATGTCTCTTCCTTTCTTTCATTACTGCGACCACCCACCGAATCCCGTAAGCAAGAAAGGAAGCCTTGGATGGGACCAGGTGGTGGGGAATCTCTTAGCTCTTCTGAGGTTGCTCCCTAACATTCTCTGGGTCGGCTACAGTTTGGGAAGGTGGGGGAATGCTGGAGAAGTTGCCTGTCTGCTCTACGGTCACTGATGCCTTGATCCTGACTTGTACACATTGCCAGAGGCACCTGGTGCTGCTTACATCCTGGGCCAAGTTTGTCACTTAGATCTTTTCTACACGCCCTCATCCCATCACTGAACATCCAAGTGCATAGATCCTGTTTCTTACTTGAGTGGAGGTAAGAAATGAATCACCTGTTCCCTGCTCCGGCCACAGGGCCAAGTTTGACCAAGACCAAGCAAAAGGAAGATCCCCAAAGTCCTTCCCCAGAGGACGCCACAGGTGGCTCTCCCAGGTTCACAGCCAAGGCTGAACCAGGCAGTCACCTGGAGAGATCTGAAAACCCCTAAGGCAGCACCCCATGGCAATTAAATCAGAACCTCTGGGGGCGCCCCAGGGGAGAAATAGTGTTTAAAACTTCTAGGTGATTCCCATGTGCAGCCAAGGTGGTGCCTCCCTCCCTTGGACGGACACAGAAGTGAGGAGGCACAGGAGGAGGTTAGAGGAAGATCCCCAAAGTCCTTCCCCAGAGGACGCCACAGGTGGCTCTCCCAGGTTCACAGCCAAGGCTGAACCAGGCAGTCACCTGGAGAGATCTGAAAACCCCTAAGGCAGCACCCCATGGCAATTAAATCAGAACCTCTGGGGGCGCCCCAGGGGAGAAATAGTGTTTAAAACTCCTAGGTGATTCCCACGTGCAGCCAAGGTGGTGCCTCCCTCCCTTGGACGGACACAGAAGTGAGGAGGCACAGGAGGAGGTTAGAGGTCTCCCCAGCAATAGGAGGTGGCTGGGAGAGCAGCTGGTGAGGTTAAACCTCTGCTGTCTTCAAGCAGGGGGACCCATTTCCATTCAAACCTCCTCCCTTTGATTTTTATGGCAAGCTAGATTCATCCCAAGTTCAGGTGAGCAACAAACAAAACTATATTTTCTGTAGTTGCTGTATTTCTGATTTCCATTCTGCTAGGCAGGCATGTTGAAAAAAAATCATAAAATGATTTTTTATAAATAAAATATATAAATTATAAAGATATAAATAATAAAAAGTAATAATAAATAAAAAAGGGAGCCGAGGTTGCTCCCTAACATTCTCTGGGTCGGCTACAGTTTGGGAAGGTGGGGGAATGCTGGAGAAGTTGCCTGTCTGCTCTG
>SJYX01007128.1:146087-167506 GCA_006410675.1 Oreotragus oreotragus | reverse complement strand
CCCTCAGATTGCCCTTGGGGCATTCAGGCCCGGTCCTTACTCTAAGCAATGCAGCCCGCGCCTCCCTGCTCAGCCCCCGCTTGCTAGTGGTGGATGCAGGCATCTGCGGTGCTTCTCCACTGGGGGAGTTACCGTTGGGCACATAATCTGTGGATTTTAATTATTTATTTAGTTTTTCTCCTGGTCATGTTGCCCTCTGTGGTTCCAAGGCTCGCCACAAACTCGGCAGTGAGAGTGTTTCCTGGTGTTTGGAAACTTCTCGCTTTTTTAAGACTCCCTTCCTGGGACAGAGCTCCATTCCTACCTCTTTTGTCTCTCTTTTTATCTTTTATATTTTTTCCTACCTCCTTTTGAAGACAATGGGCTGCTTTTCTGGGTGCCTGATGTCCTCTGCCAGCATTCAGAAGTTGTTTTGTGGAATTTACTCAGTGTTTAAATGTTCTTTTAGGGAGAGAGAGGGAGAGGGAGAGAGAGGGAGAGGGTGGGATGATTTGGGAGAATAGCATTGAAATATGTATACTATCATGTAAGAAATGAATCGCCAGTCTATGTTCAATGCAGGATGCAGGATGCTTGGGGCTGGTGTACGTGGATGATCCGGAGGGATGATGTGGGGTGGGAGGTGGGAGGGGGGTTCATGTTTAGGAGTTTGTGTACACCCGTGGCAGATCATGTCAATGTATGCCAAAACCAATAGAGTACTGTAAAGTAAAATAAAGTAAAAATAATAAAAATAAATAAATAAATAAATAAATGTTCTTTTGATGAATTTGTGGGGGAGAAAGTGGTCTCCCTGTCCTATTCCTCCACCATCTTAGGACCGCCTCCTCCGTCTCGTCTCGTATTCATCTTATCCTTCTTAAATGAATTCTTCCCCTTTATCACCCTCCCCATCTTCATATTCATCTAGCTGTTTTTCCTAATTGCTTTGTAATTTTTTTCTTTCATAATGGCATACTTAGTATGCCAACATTTATAAATCTGAATCATGCAGATATATTGCTCTTATTATCACATCATTTTGTATTGTGACTTTGAAGTCTTCCATTTCTGTGGTGGGATCCTTTTTGTCATCATAGGATCAAGGGAATGGTGTGTAAAAAAGTACAGGGGGAAAAAGAGTTAAAAACAAAACACCTTACCTTTGCAAGACCAAGGCCTGCTAGAGTCTTCAGTGGTTTTGGAAGAGGATCAGGCCTTGGGAAGGCAGGATGAGAGAAGCCCTGGACTCCAGGTGGTGGTTTGGGAAAAGTTTCAACCACATCTTCAATTTCACTATCAGAATTATTGTTCTCAGAGAAGGTGGTACTCTCTCGTTTCACAATGCCACATTCTACTTCTAATACAGTGAAAACAGGGGAGAGTACATGAGAACCTGTGTAATTTCAAATCAGTGAATAACACCAGGAGGACAGTCTTCAAATAACTTACCTTTTCTCTTGGATTGCTGAAAAGCCTTCATTTTTCCTAAGTTTGGTTTCAGGACAGGCTGGAGAAGAAAATAAGAGCTTGATGAATAACAAGTATCAACTTGAATAAAAGAATTATAACCTCCTCCATTACTATATGATCTAATACAAAGAACACAAGCTCTGGAGTCATTCAGATGTGGATTCAAATCCCAGTTCTGCCACTGACTAACCTTCTCATGGGGTATGCATTATGACAGATGACATCAGAAACCCCAGATGTTCCTCTCCTTACCCCTAATTGACTACTGTACAAATACTATGACACTCACTAGATTATTTCTCTACCAAAATGTTCTAGAAAAAATATTTATCCCTGGCAGTTTAGAGTACTATTGAAAAACTAAGGCATTTAAATTAATTGCTATATTTTGAAATTTGCTTGCATTATTTCTATATGGATGAATTATCACTTGAGAAGGGAAATATGAAAGTTTAGAACCTTATTTAGATAGGTTACAAGTGCAAACAGGATAAGCTACTTCTATTCTGTTTGTTAAACAACTAAAGATGAATGATTGTTTCAATTCAGCTCCTTCGAAGAAAAAGGGGGAAAAAAAAAACCAAGCGTAAACCTGTAGGGAAATGATCATGAATGAAAGCCACAAACACAGTAAACAGAAAACCATAATCAAACATGTTCACAATAGAGGCAGAGAGAGATGGACTGAAAGAAGAGACACTGAAGAAAAGTATTCTGCAAGGAAAAATTAGGTTAACAGTAAAAAAAAAAAAAAAAAGGTGAAAGGAAAAGAAAGCAAAGAGAGAGACATTTCTAGTCAAGTACTAACTTAAAGAAAAAAATAAGTATAATAAGGTTTGTGGGAAAACATATATATTTAAAATCCATATACAATAGATCAGTAATATATCAGTATTCTTAAGGATATACTATGAACAAAGCCCCTGTTTTATGCTTTTATTAATATATAGATTATGCATCTACATTGTTCTTCAAATTTTATGAAAATATCAACATACATTGTATATAAAACATGTATTTAAGACAGAGGCTTTTGTTCATAATATATCCCTAGTATAGTGATCTGTATTACTCTAAAACTTTTTGTTTATAAATTCTACCGTATTAGAGTTGAATTTTGCCACTATAAAAAATGTCATTTGATTAGCCACACATGGTCATCTATCACTACCTGAATGTTGTAAAGTATTACTTGAGAGAGAGAAAAATTGATTAAGAAATATTCCTAACTATTCACTGGGAAAAAGAACTGGTAATCAAAATTCTGAGAAGAATGTATGGCTTGAAAAGAAACATTTAATGGAACACAAGATGGGGCTAAAAAGGTCAAATATTTTAACCTAAAATTCTCATCTCACAATTGGTGGACACTGAAAAAAATACTGTAACCTTTTACTTTTCACGTATTTATTTATTTCCTTGTTATGCAGGACCTCCTTCCTCAACATAACTCAACTGAACTATATTACCTGTAATAGTATATAGGATACCATTTGTCTCTTCATTTATTCACATTCAAAAACTATTAACATCATTCTTACACTCGAGACCTATGCTACATGCTCCAGGAGATGCACAATTGTTTCCTGAACTCCACTAGCTTACACTGATACGGGGCTATAAGATGAATACTTAAATCACAATAATACAAAATGTCTGAAATCTGAAGTTTTAGAATGTGACACAAGGACTTGGAGTAGGTTTTTTTTAAACTACAATAGAAAAAAAAATCTCAAGTTGTAAGTTTTATCTTACGGTTATTAAAATTCTCTGCTCTATGAAGTGAAAGTTGCTCAGTTGTGTCCGACTCTTTGCAACCCCATGGACTATATGGTCCATGGAATTCTCCAGGCCAGAATACTGGAGTGGGTAGCTGTTCCCTTCTCCAGGGGATCTTCCCAACCCAGGGATTGAACCTGGGTCTCCCGCATTGTAGGCAGATTCTTTACTGTCTGAGCCACAAGGGAAGCCGCTTCTATAGCTGGTTATTATTTTAGGCAAACATGTATTCTTCAATGAGATGAAGAGTTGTGAATATACTCTTAATGGAATGCTTGAGAAAACACAGTGAAATCCCTTTATAACATGGATTTTGAAGAAACAGAATTTTAATTTCTAAATCTCCATAATTTCAACTTTTATTTTAGTCTTAATACAGAGCCAAGACAGAAACAGAGAGGAAAAAAAAGGCCCTCCTAACAACTCTAAGAAACCAAAATAAAGTGTCCGAGGGTGGCGGGTTGGTGGGGAAACTAGATGATATATGCTATATAGTTTTGGAACTGAAAGGCTCCAGGAAGATTCCATGATTATTAAAATAAGTAATTGTATCCACTAAAGATATCACTATGAGTGTTGCAAAAATCATGTCCTTATGATTTAAAATTCACAGTAAGACTCTTTATCCTTGACCAAAATTCATGTTTCCTTCATTGTGGGAAAGCTTTTCCCAATACAATTTTCCTGTCACTCTATATTTTCCAGCCCATTGTTTTCTTCACCCCACCTTCAGTATTTACCAAAGTTAAAAAAAAAAAATCAACTAGTCGTATTTTTCTAAAATAGTTTGCTCTGAAGAACTTTCCATTACAAACATAAAACAGTGAGAGGGACACCATTGCTGAATTTAAGAGTAAATACTACATGAAACTACATTCAGAGCATGAAAACTAATTTCACAAGAGTGCACTTTACCTTGGTTTCAAAATCTAAGACTTCATTATCTGATATAAGGCATAAATCAGCACCAGGTTTGTTGGAAAACCTTTAGAGCATAAACACAACAAAAATGAGTGAGTTCATTTCTCTAAATGAAAAAAAAAAGAAGCAAGTGAAAGTTTGGCTATCTATCGAAGTTTCTTGACATAATTAAAATTTGGCCTCCGTTTTAAAATATTTTTTAAAAGATATTTTGATGTGGACCATTTTTTAAGTCTTTATTGAGTTTGTTGCCATGTTGCTCCTGTTTTATATTTTGGCTTTTAGACCCCAGGGCATGTGGGATCTCAGCTCCTCCGACCAGAGATTGAACCCACACCACCTGCATTGGAAGGAGAAGTCTTATTAACCATCTTAACCACTGCACCCCCAGAGAAGTCTCCAAAAAAGATTTTAGTTATCTATTTCTGCTTCCATCTCTCCCAACCTAGGACATATCTAGGTAAGACTCATTCTTAGTTTCCATAACAAAGACTGCCTGAAAATAATATGTTTTCACCAAATCCTAATAGCTGAACTGAAAATCTAATTGATGGACTTAACATAACGTTTGTTTGCCCAAAGTGGAATACACCTGACGACTTAAAGTAGAAGGATATGCTGTTCCTTCTCCATTGTCTGTCCCTGGTTCAGAGACTAATCTGTGTCCATCAAAAATGGCAGTCTTGGTCCTTCAGCAGGGAGATCATTTATGGAGAAGGCCCCATTCCCCCCCTTTACTGTAATGGGAATACAGGAGTTCCCCGCAATGTCTAAAACTTAAAATGGACACAAGAAATGATTTATATGTTTCACTTATATGCTACATGGGTACTTCTCAATCTCTGCTGAGGGACGTGAGAGTGGATGTTGGAGCCAGGCAGGTTAGCTGTCAAATCACAGGTCAGCTCATTGTAACCATGGAATCATGGGTCAATTCATTAACCTCCCCAAACCACAGTTGCCTAATTAAGTAAAAGTAGGACACAGTTACTTTACAAAGCTGTTCTGATGACTCTATGAGGTCATGAATGTTAAGCACATAATGCAGTCTCTAACCCAGAGTAGAACACTCAACAAACATTAGCTTATCTTCTCTGTGTGTTCTCTTAGTAACACATACCATTTTTAAAAATCCATCAAATCCTACCTGCTTAAAGAGTCTTCTTCAGAACTCTTATCCACTATTAAAGAAAAAAGTAAGACACATTTTAAATCAACAAAAGAAAAATACAGACTATTAAAACCTCAAGACTGATGTTTTGTTTAAAAGCAATCCTTTGGGACCACACCTGGGGACCACACTAGAGGGAATAGTGATTGTACTACACTCATGGGCCATTAATGCCTAAGAACCATCACTCTCCTTTAGAGTCAGCAAATGTAGAACAGAAAGAAAGAAGAAAGAACTGCTGTTTACAATGACCATAATCCTAACCAAACTCTAGGAGACTGATAGAAAATGGTATTACACCATTAATAGAATCAGTTCTATAAACTGACAGTAGCACATTTAAACAGCACAGTATTTCTGGACTTCCATTGCCTGGAGCAGTGAACAGAGCCTACAGGTGTCTTGCTGGGACATAACGCAACTTCTCTCGCTCTTCAGTTCAGGATGAAAACGCCCTCTCACAGGGAAGCTTGGTCTACAGGCGCTGAACTTCAAAGCGTGGTAAAAGATAGGAAAGAAAGTCTTCCTGGCCCTCTTTCCAGATGCAAGAGAAGTATGAAAGATGTAGAGATTCCAGATTTATAAAGGATAATCTCTTGAAAGGGAGGTGGGGGAGGGTAAATGGGTAAAAGGGGTCAGCTGGGTGGTGAGGATGGGGACTAGAGTTGTAGTGGTGAGCAGGCAGTAGGGTACACAAAAGCTGAAATTTTAAATGTTTTAAATATATATGTATACATATTAATAAATTTGAAAAGTACACTCTCTTGAGACTATTTCCTTCCCTTGTTCAAGGGTATCTGGACCACCTAGAGCAGGATGGTCTAAACAGTGCTCTGTTCTATTGAGGGATATCATTATATCAGTCCTCCCCATTATAGGGCAAATGTTGATAGAAATCATGCTTTTTCAGCTTGGAAGGCATTTGTCATCAGATCCTAAGCTGATGAACAAGGGGAGGGAGGGAAGGAGGGAAGGAGCTATGGACTCTGGTGCTGTCGGACAACATTTCACGCGTGTCGTCATGATCTGCTGCTGGAGGGATGACTCACATGGAGTGACTCCATGGGGAGAGGAGTCCTCTAAGGTCGAGCCTGGAGGGCAGGAGCAGTGAGTTTTAAATGTTTGCATCCTGTGACATCAGAACAATTCTTGGTACATAAAAGACACTTGATAGTTATCTCTTTAGTGAACAAATGAACAAATAAGAATGATTTCTTTGAGAAGTCTGTTTAGAAAACTATAGAAAGTAACCAGGGACAATTCTGTTCTGTTCTGAACATATCGAAGACCAAGACTCTATGTCATCTCTGTATCTTCTCTAATGTATAAAACCAACCCACAGAAGTTCTTTGACAGATGCTGTTGTTGAGTCATTGAGTCATGTTCAACTCTTTGCGACCCGATGGACTGTAGCTCACCAGGCTCTTCTGTCCATGGGATTTCCCAGGCAAGAATACTGGAGTGGGTGGCCATTTCCTTCTCCAGGGGATCTTCCCGATCCAGGGATCAAACCAGTATCTCAGGCATTGGTAGGCGGATTCTTTACTACTGAGACACCTGGGAAGCCACTTTTGATTAGATAGAGGTCTACTCAGTTTAAAGGGGTTCTCAGACCTTGTACAATGTGCTAGATGCCACATCAAGGGGACATAGTGGTGTTTTTGCTAATGTGAAGTGTTTTGGGTCTTTTATTAGAATCTGCAGAGTCCCAAGTTGATCTATTTGAAAATCCGTTATGATAATCTTTTAAATAATGGCAACAGAACATGTTGTGCTTACAAAACTATATTATCATGACAGTTATCCAACACACAGAAGAAAACATCTGGTTCTAATGAAGTCAACCTATCTCAGTCTTTTTGGATCTGTGAGGGATAAAGTTGGTAATAGAGACCTTGTTGGTACAATAGGCAAAATAACTGATGCTTCTCAACTAGGCATTGCTTTTCTGATCTGTACTATTGGAAGGTATCTTTCAAAAGTAATCTCTTCCTGGTATGCTGCACACTGGCTCAGCATTGCAGTTCTTATTGTTCATCATTCCTTATCCTACCAGGAAGGGATTGTTGAGGTTCCCAGTTTAAATGATGGTAACTTTTTTTTTTTTGTATGTATTTATTTTTTTACATGAACTCCCAAACATGAACCCCCAGCCCACCTCCCACCCCACATCTTCCCTCCAGATCAACCCCATACACCAGCCCCAAGCATCCTGCATCCTGCATTGAACATCTTTTTAAATGAAACTAATCACTACACAGTAACTAATAATTATTCATTCACTAAATGCAAACTATTTGTAAAAATTAAAGTTCCACTTTCATAAGAAGTCCAATTTGCTATAATATGATTATAGACAAAATATATATCATACTAACAGATATTTTTTCTAATTTACACAAAAATCTAATACTGGATTTTAGGGGCTGTGATTAAATACATGGAATTCTTTTCAGGCAATACTGTCTCTGATGTTAAATTACCTACAATTAACTTCTTTAACAATTCTGAATACTAGACTATTAAGAAATTAATTTAAGAATAAAATACACATGCAGTTTACACTAATTTTATCATAGTTCTTTCATTATTGAAACTTCCTCACTCCTACTTTATCTATGGTAGAATCACCAAGAGTAATTCATTATTATCAGATGACTTACCTGAGTTGCTCTTTTCCGGTGGAGTTTTAGATCTCTTTTCTTTATATTCAGAGATCAGTTCACAAATGCTACGTGTTAAAAACGTGATAAATAATATTTTAATACTAATATGAAAAACAACTACCAAATACGTTAAATTCTTAGATTATTTCAGACAGACAATGTCAGTGATAATATCAAAACTACAATTGTCCCATACATTGCAAGTTTCTAAGTTCTACAAAGTTTTACTTAGCGTGTATTTAAAGGAGAAAGAAAAGGGAGATGAAGTAGTCATGAACTGAGGGCAATATAGCTCAGTAGATTAACTAGATTTAGCTTGGCATACGAAAACTCTTTCAAACTCGCAAATCCTAGCTCTGTAACCAACTG
This sequence comes from Oreotragus oreotragus, assembly GCA_006410675.1. Lineage (NCBI taxonomy): Eukaryota > Metazoa > Chordata > Mammalia > Artiodactyla > Bovidae > Oreotragus > Oreotragus oreotragus. Next base: position 159,148 of record SJYX01007128.1, on the reverse strand, counting down.
CTCTTTGTTTCTGGAGAACTTGCTTCTCTTGAGTTCAAAGTCTTCCTCTACACAACTGGGATCTTACCGCCTTATTTCACAAGGGGATTAAGAGGATTTAATGAGATAATGTACCCCCAAAATGCTTGCAGAAACAGTCAAAGAATGGAATAATTTGTTCTTGAACTTTATTGCTGGAACTACTTTGAAATCCCAAATAAAGCCAATGTCTGTTTTCTTATATGTTTCACATTCAAGGGTTGCAAGAAACTGTTATTAATTATGGTGATTAGCTGCTCTTTGTAAAGGTTTGTAATTTAGGGAATCTCAGCTCTTATATAATTTGTACCTAAATTTATTTATGAAATATGAACTCACTACATTAGAGAACATAATGATACCTCATTATTGCAGCTAATCACACCAAGTGCAGAAAACTAATCACCATCAGGACCTGCCCTGGACCACTACTTTCCATTCTCTACCTGCTCAAACTCTCAACCAGCAGATCTTTCTGACAATGATGCTTAATCTCCATGTTCCTCTCTGAGTCACTTGGAAGACATAACCCTACTCTTACAATGGATACTGGCAAGTCCTAGGCAGGGCTTACCTCTCTGAATTACTCTCTGAACTAATTTAGTTGAGATTTAAGGATTTCTGCTGAATGGGGCAGACTCAGAAAACATTTACAGTTGAGGCAGATAAATCCTTTGGAAGATTTTCATTATTATAGGAAACAGATCCCATGAGGGGGCCAACTGTAACTATGGAATCTCAGGCAAGTTGACACCCACTACTCTTGGAAGGATGACAGGGAACCTATGACCTAAGGGAAGGTGCCCCCACAGGATAGAAGCTGCCTGCACCAAACAGACAACTCTCACTGGTCATGTAACAAGTAAGAGTTAAAATTCTTCTTGGCAGCAGTTTAGTGATAACTGGCATTTTAATGTGAACACTTACATATTAAAACCACTAGTAGCAGCATATTCTTCTGCAGTCCGTCCAAAGATATCTTGAGGAAAGATGTCAGCACCTCGCCGAAGGAGAAGACTGACTACATTCAGAGATTCACAACGAACAGCAAGCATGAGGGCGGTTCTAAAACAACAGAGAGACGACATCACCTTCAGGAAGTTGAGTTAACTTACAGAAACAGCTCATTTGATATATTTTACCAAGTTAACATCTTTCCCTTCCACGAAGAACTGACCATTTACATGCTCAAGTGTACATCCTTGTAAATTACTTCCAAGGCTAAAACGAAGGGATGGAAAAGAAGCCTCCTGTCCCACTGGGATGGCACGTAGCAGCACTTACTATTTCAAAAGTCTCTGATGAGGACTTCCCTAATGGACCAGGGGCTATGACTCCAGGCTCCCAATGCAGGGGGCCCAGGTTCCATCCTTGGAGAGGGAACTTCATCCCACATGCTGCAACTGAGAATTCCCACAACTAAGACCCCATGCAGTCAAATAAATAAATGCTTTAAAAAAATAATAACAAAGTCCTTGATGGACAAGAAACTATGCTGAGGTCACTTATCTGAGGCAGGTGAGTATTTAAGGGATGAATCCCCCATTTCCTTCTTAGTCTGATATATTATGCTTCAAAGTCAGCTAGAGGTTGGGTTAAGCAAAGGCTATTTGCAGGCTTAAAACAAAAATATGAACAATAATGGAAATAAAAATAGTCACCCTGGCACTTAATGATATTGACAAGCATATGCTCTTCACTAAATGAAATACTATATATACACACAGCCACCTTTGAAGGATGCATTACTATTTGCCTTTTTGTATCAGGAAACTTATTTGCTGATGATAAGTACTGTGCCCAAGGTCATAATCCTAATAGGTAGGAAAGCTAGGAGTTGAACCCAGTCTGAATCTAAAGACCATCATTTTCGTCTGTATCATCCACCTCTGACTTATCTTTGTTAAAGGAACTGTTTATCGAATTAAACCTATCATTCTTCCTTCTACCTTCATTTAAAATGAAAACCTCAAAATGTACTAGAAATGAAAAAGGATGAAACCTGATGAGCCCACAGTATCTGGTGACAGTGATTACCAATCACTTCTTTGCTGCTGTTTAGTCACTGAACTGTGAAGGACTCATCTGCAATCTAATAACATCAGTATCTTTCAAAGAAAGTAATTGAAAGCAAAAAGTCATCCAAAAGACAAAATCAAGTCCTTTATGTTTAGTATGCATCTTTTAAGGAAAAATATATAAGAAGTAGAGGTTAAACCATCATTATAAAAGCTGTGGTACATATACACAATGGAGTATTACTCAGCCATTAAAAAGAATACAATTGAATCAGTTCTAATAAGATGGGTGAAACTGGAACCGACCATACAGAGTGAAGTAAGCCAGAAAGAAAAACACCAATACAGTATACGAACACATATATATATATGGAATTTAGAAAGATGATAATGAGGACCCTGTATGCAAGACAGCAAAAGAGACACAGATGTATAGAGCAGACTTCTGGACTCTGAGGGAGAGGGAGAGGGTGGGATGATTTGGGAGAATAGCATTGAAATATGTATACTATCATGTAAGAAACAAATTGCCAGGCTATGTTTGATGCAGGATGCAGGATGTTTGGGACTGGTGTATGGGGATGATCCGGAGGGATGATGTGGGGTGGGAGGTGGGAGGGGGGGGTTCATGTTTGGGAGTTCATGTACACCCATGATGAATTCATGTCAATGTATGCCAAATCCAATACAGTACTGTAAAATAAAATAAAGTTAAAAAATAAAATAAAATAAAATCAGTGAAAAAAATAATTAAGAAATTCAGTACTGTCAGAAGGTAAACTAAAAAGCAGAATCCGTATTTTATAAAGCTAATGAAACTAGTATGAAATCCCTCAGCTACTACAAGATCAACCAGAAAAAAAATAGGTTGCATATGACATCGCTCAATATTATAAAGGACTATGAATCCTGCAATATATTCTTGCTGCATAGTTTTTCACGATTCCCAGTCAGAATAATTGATTTTCTACCTAACTGATGAAGTGGTCATCACAAATGAAACCTCTTATTAATTTAATCTTGATGTTAGCACCGGAGAACAGCACTAAGGTTTTTAAAAAGAAAAAGAACAACTGTACCTGTTCATCTTATCAACCGCATGTATGTTTGCTTTTTTCCTTACTAAAAATTCCACTATTTGCTGTTTCCTTTCACTTATGCCAAGTAAGAGTGGTGTGAAGTCATCCTGTAAAACAGGAAAAAACATTTCTAATGTACACAGTTAATCTATTTCTAAACTGAACTGAAGATCATGCAATAGATTCTCTGAACTTAAACATATAATTCGGAAAGTAAATAAAAGGGAGCCCCTTCTCCTCATCCCCGCCCCCCTGCCCACGCACCTTCTATCTCTTCAAGATGCTCCTCCCCCTGGCCTTCCCTGGGGGTCCAGAGGCTAAGACTTGAGTTCCCAAGGCAGGGGGTCCAGGTTCCATCCCTGGTCAGGGAACTAGATTCCACGTGCCGAAAATAAAGATCCCACGTGCCACAACTAGACCCAGTGCAGCCAAATATGTCTTTCAAAAAGATAAATAATAAAATGCTCCTCCTCTACCTCTTCCAAAGATGAACCACAGAGTCATTCTCTAAAACTCACTTTCAACATTTACTGGTTCCAAGGATCTTTGCTTCTATTGTAGTATTTATCAGGAATATTGTAGTATTTACTTGCTCAACACTCCTCCAGAGAGAATCAATTAGCTACTAAATCATCTGCATATTTTAGGAACAATGCTGAGGCAGGAATATATATTATCTGTAGCATGCATAACCTATCCAAGGATGACCAAGAGTAACCTCATAAAGTTTACAGACATTCCAATGGGAATATTATCCTCTACATGAACATGCAAAGAGAAAAATTGTTTTGTTTTTTTTTTTTCCTTCCAAAAAACCAACTGTGGGCACCATGTTTTCCGGCTTTCTCAGCAAAGTCTCCTGAAATTTACTCTAACTCATTCTCCTTTGCTTGTTCCTTCCCCTCCCCTTAAGGTAAACTGACAGGTCAGCATTAGCTAGATGCTGTTTTGACACAGAACAATACTGCTTATCTTCAAAGACCTTTCTTGACGACTCTCATGTGATTACCTCCAGGCCTCCAGGAGGAAGCTTCCTTCTGGTCTCTGTCTTGCTTTACTGCTCTTAGTTAAAGATTACAAGGTAAGTTACCAATAAATATGCACTCAGCGTTTTCTCGGGGAGTTGCTTTTCCGTGAACTCTCCCTGTGCTCTCTCTCATAATCCTGTGTGTTTGGGAGACTCATTTAGTATGAAACCACCACAACCAACTTAAAAAATTCTAATTTGAAAAATTCAATCCCATCCTTAAGAGATTTTTTTAAAATATGAAATCAATTATAGATTAATTAGACTGTATTTAAAATCTTAAAATAGTTATCAAAATAAACTATAAAACAAGAATTGGAAACTCAGTTGCTTATGGAGGGAAAGGTGGTGACCTGAGTAAGCAAAAAAGCCAGGTGAGGTTGGCAAACCTGCGAACACACGCCCCATACAGAAGGGGAGGCCTCCACATGGAGACCAAACAGTAGAATGGGCTCAAGGGGGACCAGATTTAGTTCTCTGAGAAATCTGAAATGCAGACTTCTGCATGAGTTTGCTAAAATTTAGATGTTGACTCAGTTTGTGGAGGTAGGTAAGCTAAACATATCCAAGGACCACATTTGATCTGTAGCCCACTTGTGCTTTCACATTTTGCTGTTTCCAAACAGGTGGGTATAAAGCAAAATATTTGTATGTGAAAGCTTTCCTTTCTTTAGTATCATGTGTTTCACAAGAAAAGTGGGTCTCAGTATGTAATACAAATTGCTGTTGACTCATAATTTTATTAAAATAAATGTAAAACACAAGACTCAAAATTCCCACTTTAAGAATGTTTCCACTGCTTGTGGAAACTACAATCTATTTCTAGAATTCTCCCAGATTATTAACCAAATGGATAATGAGTTCCTAAGACTGCTGAAACTAAATTATTAAAAGAATCCCCATCTGTACTAACTTCATGGGTTTTGAAGTTTAAAGCTGTCATCTTGCTTATGCCAGGGCTCAGCAAATCTAACAGACACACTGCAAGAGTCTGTCCTGCTAACACCAAAAGAAGGCTCATGAGTTACTATTACTGCAGTCAGGAAAACACTGTTGGTAACAAACATCTGTTGATCTAATGACCTGGTTGATAACAGAAGGTGTAAAATTCTTAAAGGGTCAGACTCTACAGATGAAGTGACTTCGCCATGGGGCAAATCTCTAAAGACTCTTGGAGTGTCACTGAATAATTAGTGGTTGGAAGAAAAAGGAGTTATATTATTCAAGCCAATAGATATTGCCAAAAATATTCCTTTTAACTTCTCAATCACAGAGGCAGAGGAAAAGGTCCGACTAATATTGCTGCAGAGGAGGGAGGTGATGGAAGTAGCTAGCGAGCATTGGTCAAACTCCAACTCTTCTATAGACTACTTTTTTTTTTTTTAGACTACTTATTTCTGAGATAGGTGCACTTAGAAATTATCCTTAATCACTCCATAGTTCTTCACCAAGGATAGTATCAGAATCTCAAGGAAATATTTCTAAATACACATGTCCAGACCTTTCTTGATTTATTTCATCAAAATCTTCAGGGAACAGCCTAGGCTTGTAAATTTTTTTATAAACTTTCCCAAGTGATTGTGGTTTTCACCAGCACAATCTAGCTGAGAATTAGTGCAGCAAACATTCCAGTCTCATCTCTCACCCACATGGTCAATTCCTTCTCTTACTTGAGGATTTGAAGAAAAAAGAAAAGTATAAGAGTTAAGAGTCGTCAAAACAGAATTAAATTTTCCTGGGTAAATAATGGTAGAAAAGGGACTGATAAACACAAAAGGCAACCTGATCTCATTGTTTATAAACCCCTTACTTTCCATCAAGACCTTCTAGATTGAGAGCAGAGTCCAGACTCTTATGTAGCTGGCTGTTTCTGCCAGAATAGGATAATATTTCTGTTAAATATTTGTTCTTCTCTTTTCTTTCCAACTTAATCACCACCTGCTCACTGCTGATCTGATTTCTGCAAAGTCTTCCTAAAACTGGTATCTAGGAAAGTCTCCAATTCACTCAATCTCTTTCTCAAAATAACAACTATTATCCCTGAAACTGAAAAGCACCTTACCAAAATATATAAACTGAAGTGGCGGGGCGGGGGGGACAGAAACCTTGGGACTTCTGTGGTGGTCCAGTGGCTGAGTCTCAGTGCTCACAGTGTAGGGGGTCTCGTTCGATCTCTGGTCAGGGAACTAGATCCTGCATGCTGAAACTAAGACCTAGCACAGCCAAATAAATATTTTTAAAAAACTCTCTTTCTTGGTATACCCNCTTGGGACTTCTGTGGTGGTCCAGTGGCTGAGTCTCAGTGCTCACAGTGTAGGGGGTCTCGTTCGATCTCTGGTCAGGGAACTAGATCCTGCATGCTGAAACTAAGACCTAGCACAGCCAAATAAATATTTTTAAAAAACTCTCTTTCTTGGTATACCCCAACTGCCAAAATTCCAACTTGATCTGCATTTTTCACCTGCTCGCTCCTTTGCCTTTCCTTTTAGCCTCAGAAGCCCTGGGCAATGAGAGAGAAATCATTTTTATATAAATCATTTTTTCATAAAATTGGAATGTGTTAACAGCAGTAAGATTTCTATTATGTTGTCAAATGCTTTTTTGAGTTTTAAGACAAAGTCTATTTCCAAGGCAAATTTTGCTTTACTGTGTTATTTTAGACTAATTAGAAAAAAAATTTTTTTTCAGTAAGGGAAAAATACTTGGAAAAAAGTTTTACCTTTAACAAGTGCAGTGTTATCACAAATATCTGCCATCAACACAAAAATGAATGCTTTACTCTCTAATGCTTCTTGAGCAATATCGTGATTTAAAGTGACATCTTAGACAAGCAAGTGCTTTCAAAATATTTTCACTCAGGGAAGGCTGGAGCTTCCAAACAAGGAGAACTGAGCCCACCTGTGAGAGTGGGGGAGCTCTCTCTGCAGCTCCTGATGAGGCTGCAGCCACAGGAGAAAGAGCAGGAGGGGCAGCTTCAACTCATCAGCTGCCACACTCAGCTGCAACCCCGCCGAGCAGTCCCCCAGGGTTGAGTGTGGGCGACCCACTTGTACCTGGCTAACCAAGTGGTCACCAGCACAAGTGAACACCTTTGCTGGGTGTCAAACATGACCTGACCCATGTGACCGGATCTCAGAACCGGGGTCCTGGAGGGCTCAGGGCTCCAGGCCTGCTGCCTCCCCGGCCCACTTGCACCCCCCAGCTCCCCATGCTGGGCACTGGTTCTCCTTCCTCCTACCCCCATCCCTCCCCCAGCAGCTGCATCCATTCCCTGAGCCCCTGGAAGCAGCCACCCATCACATCACTTCACTCCCCCGAGGCCTTAATTTTTGTAGGGCTTGAGCCTACCACCCACTCCTGAGCATGTTCTAGTGGGAAAATCTTCCTTCTAGGGTAGAAGGGTGGCTGAGAGAGAGAGCTTTGCCTTTCTGTGGGCTCTGACATTTTCCACCCACCCCCTGACTTGGCTTTGGAGTTGTTTCCATGGTAACAGGGCCTGCTGGACACTACTTAGTCTATGTATTTACATACTGTTATTAATAAAACACTTCTGGTTTAGAAAAATGGTTTGCAAATATTTTGTCAGTAAAGTTAGTTGAGCTCTACCTTGTTCCTGGCTTCTATATCGGCGTTATAGGAAAGCAGCTTTGCTGTGAGTGATATATTCTGGCAAAAGACAGCATAGTGGAGAGCGGTGTTGCCATCGATATCCATGACATTGGGGTTGGCACCATGCTCCAGCAGAAGAGTCGCACACTCCTCTTCTTGACATTCTACGGCCTGTCAGTGTTGTGCCAAGAAACAAGAGTGTGAGTTCTAGGAATTCAAAATAGTCCACAAACTCCACCAGTTCCCTATATTTCAATGAGATAAATTCATTTTTACTCTCAGTAGTTAAATCACATCCATCTCATGTGGACATGGTTCGCTGCCCCATACCTTCATCAGCGCGGTCTTGTTTTCTCTGTCACAGAGGTTAAGCTGACATTTTCTCTCCAGGAGGAGAGCTACCACCGCTGAATGGCCATTGGCACAGGCCAAGTGGAGCGCAGTCCTATGAAAGCAAGACAAGTTTTTAGGAAACTGTAGTGTTACTGTTTCAAAACAAATAACTGTTTGTGTGATTGAAAACACTCAATAGCATAGTACTCCTATCCCTCTGAAACAAATATTTCATTTTCTTCTGGAGAAAGAGTTTAGCTCCTCTTACACAGTAAAGAAAGAATAGTCTACTTGAATAAAATGCGTGAGACCTTGAGATTCAGCTCAACTTGGGTTTAAATTTGACTTTGTCACTTACTAGCTGTCGCTCACTCTCTCTGTACCTCAATTTCCTCACCAACAAAATGGAGAGAGAGTAGTAGTTATCTCACAGGACACTGCTGCGATGCTTAAATGAGATCCACGCACAGCGTTTAGAACCATTCCTCGCACAGATAACAGCTAGTAATTGTTAGATTATATTATCATATTTATTACTATTACTACTATCTTACAAGGACAACATACGAACGAAGTCAAAGGATATGACACCTCCTTTGTAGATATGTTTTGAGGATTAAAGACAACATTGTACTTCGATGATTCTAATATGCTCATTTTCTCACATTTTAACGTCTCTGACATTGGGATATAATTTATCATTCAGTCTTTACAATGATAAATTGTAGCAGTTTTGTTTGTTCCTTTCTCTTTTTTCCTGTTGGTCTAATTCCCATGAGGTGTTTTCGTCTAAGTTTGTTTTAGAGATGAGGTATGTTATACATCATTATATAATGCAGGTGCACAACACAGTGATCCACTACTGCATTTAAAGGGACTATAAAATATTAGCTATATTCCCCAAGTTGTACAATATATCGTTGTAGCTTGCTCTTTCTCTTTTTTCCTGTTGGTCTAATTCCCATGAGGTGTTTTCGTCTAAGTTTGTTTTAGAGATGAGGTATGTTATACATCATTATATAATGCAGGTGCACAACACAGTGATCCACTACTGCATTTAAAGGGACTATAAAATATTAGCTATATTCCCCAAGTTGTACAATATATCGTTGTAGCTTGCAGGATTTGAGTTCCCTCACCAGAGATCAAACCCTGGGCTCAGAGCAGTGAGTCTTAACCACTGGACGGCCAGGAAATTCCCAAGATTCCCTTGACTTCTGAAAAGGCTGAAAGTGTCACAGGATACCAATCCTCACAAAAAATTCTAAATTAAATTGAAAACGACAATTTAGTTTTATCTGTGCTACATTCCTATTAGTGCCAGAAAGACAAGGCCTGTCTGCTCATCCAACTTCCCTACAGACAGCTTGATCTACAGAGATTTTTAAATTTGGGTGGTTGCTAAATCAACTTTCAGATTTCTTTTCTTTTCTTTTGGTGGGGGTGGGGGGCAGGATGGGCGGGGAGGCGAAACCCAGGAAACTCCAGAACTGTTGCCTTTGAAACATTCTTAGAAAGGTCTCTGGGGTGGGATATATGTACTTACAACTGATTTATGATGTTGTACAGCAGAAACCAACACAACTTTGTAAAGCAATTACCATCTAATTAAAAAAATATTAAGGTTAATAAACAGTAGAACTGGGAAAAAAAGGTCTTTGTCAGCACACAAAAAATGTATAAATAGGAATTTCAGTTTTCTTCTGGTGCTTTTCTCATCTTGTATATTTAAAATTTTTGATCCATACTCCATCTGAAACTTTTTGGTGAGATAGAAATCTAGTTACTTTTCTCTAAATAGTTACCAAGTTATTTCTCCAACATCTACACATAATTTATCTTTCCTAATAGAAAATGTCACCCAGCAAATTTTGATATCTAAAAGGGCAAATCTTTGCCTACTACACAAAACTTTTAATTTCATCACAACAATTAAAGACAGCATGTGTAACCCAAAATCTCTAAAATCACGATATGTTTATTGGTTTAAATACGGAAAGGCCATATATCCTAAGAAAATGTCCTCCTATTCAAGGACACAGCCAGCTTCCTACTTCAAAGCTGTCTTCTAAGGTCCTTCAGCAAAGAGCATATACACATAAGTGTACCCTGATATAAAATGGATATTGAATTGTAGCTGAAGAATTTTTAACCCAGAAGTTGACCTGTCATGGGGATTATTTTTCTTACTATGCAGTTTTTCTGTAATATATAACATTATGGTATAAAAATGTGTACATTAAAAATAAGATGCTGACAACATCAAAAATCTGTCCACTGCCAACATCCACAATGGACGATCCATGGGAAGAAGAGTTTTCATAAATCACATGAGAAAAACAATGTGAGAGCCAGGGAGTTCCAGAAGATTTCTTGAGGGTTATAGCACTTGAGAGCTCTTGCTGCTGCTGCTGCTGAGTCGCTTCAGTCGTGTCCGACTCTGTGCGACCCCATAGACGGCAGCCCACCAGGCTCCATCATCCCTGGGATTCTCCAGGCAAGAACACTGGAGTGGGTTGCCATTTCCTTCTCCAATGCATGAAAGTGAAAAGTGAAAGTGAAGTCGCTCAGTCGTGTCTGACTCTTGGTGACCCCATGGACTGCAGCCCACCGGGCTCCTCCGTCCGTGGGATTTTCCAGGCAAGAGTACTGGAGTGGAGTGCCATTGCCTTCTCCTACTCATGAGTAGATCATGTTAACGCATGCATAACAACAAATGAAGAGGAGGAGGAAGAAGAAGGAAAAAAAGATGCTATTCATGTTTTATTTCAGTTCTGTGATTACTGACATTCAGTTAAATCACTTTAAACAACCAGTAAAGTGCTCTATAAGGGGAATTATAAGCGGGTCCTAAACCAGCTAAAGCTTTTTCAGCCTATCAAGTCTGTGGGGTGCTGGATCCCATAAAGGTGTCTGCGAGCCTTGGAGGGGAAACTCATAGGAGGGACCCCTGCCAGGCCCTTCCTCCCCACTTACCTGTTCATCTTGTCCTTGTCGTTCAGCCCACTCTTTTTGAGCAGCAGAAGCTGCTGCACTTTGGCTACGTTGCCTACGCTGGCAGCTTTGTGGATCTTTCCGAGGTCCCCTTCTCGGATATGGTACCCGGGCTGGAAGCTGATTCTATGATGACTTCTGTTTCTCCTCGGGATGGTGGAGGAGCATAAGTGCGACCTGCCCTTCTTACTCATAAAGCCAAAAATCTTCTTCATCGCGGAGCTTGTGGGCTCCAAACACACCTCCCCTCCCCCTCGGCTCTTCACAGTCCCCTAAACCCAACACAAGCACTAGAGGTAAGCCAGAGCCGTCCCGCCACAACCTCCCAGCTGGGAAGCTCAACGGTTTGGAATCTTCCATCCCAGAATGATCGTTGCTAAGCAACACCTCTAAACACATTGCCCGTGTGCCAGAATGTCCAGTGTGCATGTGCAAGTACTGGAAGTGCATTTTTTGAAAGAAATAAACAATATCAACAAGTCCTTACCTAAGGTAAGAAGGAAAGAGAGGAAACTGAAATAACCACAGAAAGGAAAGTGACATTACAACAGATACCTCAGAAGTAAAGAAGCATAATCAAAAGAGACCATTATTATTGATGAACTATTACAAATTGGAAAATTTGTAGAAATAGAAGAAATAGATGATTTCTGAGAAATACACACCCTGTCAAGACTAAAAGAAGAAAAAATAGAAAAACTCAACATTCCAGTAACAAATAAGGAGATTCAAATATTAATCTTAAAAAAAATCCCCAAAGTTGAGGGAAGATGTGGGGTGGGAGGTGGGAGGGGGTTCATGTTTGGGAGTTCGTGTAAAAAAATAAATAAATACAAAAAAATTTAAAAAAATTAAAAAAAATAAAATAGGAAAAAAAAGAAAAATCCCCAAAGTTAAAAGCTTAGGACCAAATGGATTCAAAGCTCAATTCTACCAACATTCAAGTAAAAATTAAAAGTAAGACTATGCATAAAAAACACTTGACAAAATTCAAAACCCACTCATGATAAAGGCAACTTGTGTCGTCTTGGTGACTGGTGCTTTNGTAAGGGGTGGAGTCTGGTTGGGGGAGGAGCCTGAAGGGGAGGAGTCTGGCCAGGGGCGGAGCCAGCTTGTCAGCGGCTGCCCTGGGACCTGAAGGGTCGGGTGGTTGGTTGCTTTGTCGCACGTTTCTCTTCCATGAGGTGGGAAGAAGGCCACTGGCGTTTCCTGACTTGGGGTGTGATCGTGTGACCCTGGGCGTGAAGGTGCCTGAGGAAGGCCATACTCCCTTTTCTGTGCTGGAACTTCTGTGCATCTACAACTTGTGTCGTCTTGGTGACTGGTGCTTTTCTGTACCAAGCCCGGTTTTGTGTTGTTCTTCTCTTCTTTCAATTTTCAGAGCTTTCCCCACTTACGCAGTCAGTTGGTGGGGCAGTCGCAGGCCTGCCTGAGGTGGCTCGGCCAGGGCTGGTGCACACGGGCGGCCCCTGGTGTGAGGGCCCTGCGAGCCCTGCCCCCGCCCTCCGGGGCTGTGTGCTTCCCAGGAGGGCCACCCTCCCGGGCTCCCCCGTGGGCTTCATCGCTGCTTCCCCGGCCAGTCCACAGCACCCCTCTCTCCGGCTTTCTAATCTGCCTGCTGGCCCTTCCCACCAACCCAGGCCACGTGACTGAAAGCATGTGCTTTGATGCTCCAGGAGTGTGCGTGGCACCCTGGGGCCAAGTGCCTGGGGTTTTGAAGAACGCTGTGCTTCTCAGTAGGTCTGCTCTTCCAGGGAAGGCCATCACAGAACACATAACCAAAACATTTTTGTTGTTGTTGTTGTTTGCTTGTTGAATCTTTTGGCCGTGCCTCTCAGGATGGCAAGACATCAGTTCCCTGACTGGGGACTGAACCTTTGCCCCCAGCACTGGCAGTGCAGGGTCCTAACCACTGGGCCACCAGGGAGATCCTAATCCAGTGTATTTTTAACTTGTAGAGCTTGGCATTCTGCTCTTATGAAT
>SJYX01007128.1:110985-133237 GCA_006410675.1 Oreotragus oreotragus | reverse complement strand
CATCTCCCCTGCCCCCGCAAGCATGTAGGAGCCTCAAGATTTGCCTGGGGTTGAGGTTTTACCAAGAGTGATTGGGGGGTAGGGGGGTCACCAGGAGTCTGATGGCTGGGAAGCAAAGTGAGGCCCCAGAGACCGAAAAGGTTGGAGGGCGGTGGGCTACACAGATGGGGAGTGGGGGTCTGGAGTGGGCAGCCTGCACGGAGTGACTTGAACTGGGGACCCGCAGCTCAGGGTGCTGCAGATAAACCACATTCATTCACTGTGGAAGAGAAGTATTTCCACAGATGCTCACATTTCACTTCCTGGAGCACCAAGCAGACCTCATAGGACAGCAAGGCCTCTCTCTTCCCTCTCTCCCTGCCCTTCTCTCCCTTTCTCAGCACTTCTGCAGGACACAGGGTTCTTTTGGGTCCTGTCTCCCTCATCAGCTACCTGGATTCCCAAAGGAGGTGTCCATCACTCACCTGTTCTTTCAGCTCACCCACTTTCTCTTGGAGGAGCACTTTCATGTTCTTCAAAATCATTTCCACCTCCACCCGCTCTTCTGCTGCTTTCAGCTCTTTCTCATGCACTTCCTGAATAAGAGGAGGTGAGAGATCAACACGCGAGAAGGCAGTGGCACCCCACTCCAGTACTCTTGCCTGGAGAATCACAGGGACAGGGGAGCCTGGTGGGCTGTTGTCTATGGGGTCGCAAGGAGTCGGACATGACTGAAGCGACTTAGCAGCAGCAGCAGCAGCAGCAGAGATCAACACAGTACATTTTTAAAAGAATCATCTCAGGCTTATTTACTTTAGAATGGAAATCAGCTGAAGTGTACAAAATCTGAGTATCTGGCTAACCTTTCATCCATAGGTAGGGATGGTTAGAAATGTCTCACAAGCCACAAAGCTGTATTTCTCACTGTAATGTGAGCAGATAAGAGACTCTTTGTCCTAGGATTTTACTCCTAAAGGACTCAAAGTTGAGTTTCCTCAAACATGGTAGTCTTTTTAGAGGATCTCTGACTAAATTTCCTTTGTCAATAATCTGTCCTAGCACAGATTATCTCCAGCACAATGTGTCTACATAATGCTATAAGGCTGTTCTTCGTTAGAATTTGTGTTTTACAAATGTCCGATTTTACCCACCTTTCTAATCTTGCACAAATTCCTTCCTCAGGAAGGCACCTAGCCCTCTGCCCCTCCTCACCCTCCCACTGACCCATGAACTTTGAGGACCCAAATGTGCCTCTGCAGGCTAGCACTTTGAGGAGCTCACTCACTGATGCCTGAGAGACTGCTCTGAGGTGGGACCCACTGCCACTGAGGTTGAAATAAATGGAAGCACAGAGAGTTAAATTTCTCACTCAGGTAAATCATTCGGCTCAGGCGGTGGAGCCAGGATCCAGTCCCCCACAGTGTGCACACGCTGAGCCACTGTTCTGCTGCCCTTTTATGTCAGGAGCTCTGTTTCCCTGCAGTGCGTGCGCAGGCAGCAGCTCTGTTTCCCCTGGCACCTAGCCCTCTGCCCCTCCTCACCCTCCCACTGACCCATGAACTTTGAGGACCCAAATGTGCCTCTGCAGGCTAGCACTTTGAGGAGCTCACTCACTGATGCCTGAGAGACTGCTCTGAGGTGGGACCCACTGCCACTGAGGTTGAAATAAATGGAAGCACAGAGAGTTAAATTTCTCACTCAGGTAAATCATTCGGCTCAGGCGGTGGAGCCAGGATCCAGTCCCCCACAGTGTGCACACGCTGAGCCACTGTTCTGCTGCCCTTTTATGTCAGGAGCTCTGTTTCCCTGCAGTGCGTGCGCAGGCAGCAGCTCTGTTTCCCCACAGTGCACGCGCTGAGCCACTGTTTTGTGGCCCTTTTCAGGCAGCAGCTCTGTTTCCCCGCAGTGCACGCGCTGAGCCACTGTTCTGCAGCCCTTTTCAAGCAGCAGCTCTGTTTCCCCGCAGTGCACGTGCTGAGCCACTGTTCTGCTGCCTTTTCAGGCAGCAGCTCTGTTTCCCCACAGTGCACGCTCTCAGCCACTGTTCTGCTGCCCTTTTCAGGCAGCAGCTCTGTTTACCCGCAGTGCACACGCTGAGCCACTGTTCTGCGGCCCTTTTCAGGCAGCAGCTCTGTTTCCCCACAGTGCACACGCTGACCCACTGTTCTGCTGCCCTTTTCAGGGCACACAGCAGGCCTTCCCAAGTCCGTGCTGTCACTGTGCTGATCTCTTGTCCAACCAGCACCCCCCACCCCTTGCTGCTTTGAAACATGCCAAGCACAGCCCACCCCAGGACCTTTCACCTGCCTGCACTCCCAAAGAGCTAGCCCTGCCCATCCCTCTCTTGTGGCCCTTCTATCACCACCTTTCAGACCTGGAAGCAGGTCACATGTGTGGCTGGCTACAGACACACGCAGCCCAGAAAACAGGCTGGGGAACTTCAGGGTTGGCCGCTCAATGCCCACCAGCTCCCAGCGGAAGCCGGGTCCCATGGCTTTCATAAACATCCCACATGGTGGGAGGGATGTCGGACCGTCCTCCCCTTGGCACCAAAGAGCCTACTCACCCTCCCCGTCACCCCCAGCTGGCCCCCAAGCCCAGTCCCCACTCACCTGGGCCTCCTCTTGGAGCTGCCGTGCCCCCTCCGTCTCCCCTTCCAACAGCTGCTGCAGCTCAGCCACGTGGCCTGCAGGCACGAGCTGTGCCATCTTCTCCTGCAGCTGCTGCACCCGCTGGATGTGCTGTGACCAGGCCAGCCGTAGCCTCTGGGTGGCTCCATACAGCTGCTGGGGAAAAGGCACAGTGGTTGTGGGGTGACTACCCAGAGCTACAGGGTCACCACCAGATACAGAAAACTGCATCTTTACCTGGTAGGCCACCCCAGAGGGGAAGGGCATGTCCAGCAAAGCCCATGATTTCTAAAGAGTCCGTTTATCTGATGCCCACACTCCATTTCCTGGTAGTTCAGACAGTAAAGAATCCACCTGCAATGCAGGAGACACAGGATACGTGGATTTGGTCCTTGTGTTGGGAAGATCCCCTGGAGAAGGGCATGGCAACCCACTTGAATATTCTTGCCTGGAGAATCCCACGGACAAAGGAGCTTGGCAGGCTAAAGTTCATGGGGCTGTAAATAATTGGATTGGACTGAACGACTAACACAAAGTCCATTCAGGGGCTCTTCTGCACCCTGAGAGCCTGGAAGGCCTGCCTGTAGCCCTCCCTGTGACCTCGTACTGGATCCTGGGAGGATCAAGTTATTCTGTCCTGATTACCCTGAGTTCTTTGCTGGGTTTAATTCCTTCAATAATGGGACCCACACCAGCTGCGTACAGCAGCCTCACTCTAAATGTAGAGCTCACGCCCCTGAGACGGGCTGTGGCCAGGGCCCCAGAGATGATTACACAGTGTCTGGCAGGGTGTGGATGTGGACGGACTTGGCTACATGCTTCCTGGGCACAGAAACCATGGGATTGCTGGCACCAGGCTGCCCAGAGCCTGGCCACTTTCCCTGAATGGAGCACCTGGGAGGCCATCTAAACACCATTTACACCACAGGCTCCGGCAGCCTCGTCTGGAGCACACAGAACTGCCCTCTGAGACCCCGTGGACGGGAGAGGCGGCACCTTCACGGGGGCCCTGCTGAGGGCAGGCAGGGGAGGAGGGCACTGGCCACCCCAGGCAGGGGTCAAACTATGAGCCACAGCCCCACTCCCTCACTGGCCTGTGTCACCGCATGTTTGAGGGGCCACCCCGGGCAGTTTCCCTGGACAGACCCCCAGAAATACACCACACACACGGGTCCAGCGGAGCAGCCACCACGCTCCTGGGATGAAGAGAGGGGAGGAAAGTTCTCACACACCCTCCACCAGATGTAGCCACCTCCCCATGGCTTTAGAGCATCAGATGATCACTATGCAGTCACTCCAGCCCAGGTCTGAGTCCCACACATTTGCCTGGGTGCCTTGCTGCGTCCTGCAGCCGATCCTGTGCTGAGCCCTGGAGCCTGACCACAGGCCTCGCCGTCCACTCTCCTTGGCCCGGCAGTACTTCAGCACAGCCCAGCTGAGTGCCCCTGAGGCCCTCCTTATAAAGCAAGGTGTGGGTGGAGGCGGGGGGCCTGCTCTGGAGAGCCCTGCTTGACTGCCTCTTGAGAAGGCAGGATGTCCCCAAAAGAGAAGAAGGACCCCTGCAGCCAGGAAGCCAGGGCCTCCGTGTTTTGGGTGCTGGGGTGGGGCAGTGAGCCCCTCAGACGATGGCAGAGCTCTCCACCCTGAATCCAGACTAGCCTGGCCAAATGTGGGACAGTGATGCTAAGAAAATCCCCAGTGTTCAGCAGCCTGGATGCTTGTTTGCCCTTCCTGGGTGCTTGGATGCCACAGAGAGGCCAGTGCAGGTGTCCCCGCCCAGAGCACCCAGGGATGCCGGCCATGTAAGTGCCCTCTTTGATGCCTGGCTCCCCTGCCAGACCTGTGACCTCAGGACCACTCCCTCCCCATGGCTCTGGATGCACCCTCACCTCTGCACCCCCGATGGTCCCTAGATGCCCTGTAAGTGCCTTACTTCCCTCTGCACACTTTCATCCTGGCGTGTTTGAGGGGTCGTCATCTAACTGACCAAAGGTGACACCAGCTACCTCACAGTGTCCACTCTCCTTGGCCAGGCAGTGCTTCAGCACAGCCCAGCTGAGTGCCCCTGAGGCCCTCCTTATAAAGCAAGGTGTGGGTGGAGGGGGGGCCTGCTCTGGAGAGCCCTGCTCGACTGCCACTTGAGAAGGCAGGATGTCCCCAAAAGAGAAGAGGGACCCCTGCAGCCAGGAAGCCAGGGCCTCCATGTTCTGGGTGCTGGGGTGAGACAGTGAGCCCCTCAGACGATGGCAGACCTCTCCACCCTGAATCCAGACTAGCCTGGCCGAATGTGGGACAGTGATGCTAAGAAAATCCCCAGTGTTCAGCAGCCTGGATGCTTGTCTGCCCTTCATGAGTGCTTGGTTGCCACGCAACAAGGACCCGATGCCACAGAGAGGTCAGTGCAGGTGCCCCCGCCCACAGCACCCCAGGATGCTGGCCTTGTAAGTGCCCTCTTTGACGCCTGGCTCCCCTGCAGGCCCTGTGACCTCAGGACCACTCCCTCCCCATGGCTCTGGATGCACCCTCACCTCTGCACCCCCGATGGTCCNGAGAGAGGATTCTTTATCAGGGACAAGGATGGGCCCTGGGGCTGTTTTCAGCCCCTGAATGAGGCTGAGGGATGGGAGAATTATTTCTCCAGGATCGAGGCAAGTGCAGCAGGCAGCTCCAAGCAGTCCTTGGGCTTCTCTGTCCACATCTGCTCCCTGGTTAGTTTCTGAAGCTGTCAGAGCACAAGAAATCTGTCTAAAGGAAAGTGGGATGCTGGCATTCAGATGCTTAAATAAAGCACATCTGTAACAGGGCAGAACCCAAGGGCCATGTCTGGGCCCTCAGCTTTGAGAAGAGAGATCATATGTCGTATGTGGATAAGACAAAGCTCGGGATGCTGGAATCCTTTTGAATTATTACTCTGGCTCTGCCCCTAAATGAGCCTCAGATATTTCAACCAATTTATTTTCTCCATTTCTCTATGGATCCATGGATGTGTCTCCTGTCTACTGTGATCTCAGCCTGCAAATTAGACTGTTTGCCTGGGGAAGGAGAGGGATAGCTCTCACCCGGCAAGGCCATTCCAATACTGATTTGGCACTAATATAAACTAACCCCCACAGTAATAAAGAAAAACCAAGGGTGCAGCAGAAAGAGTCAGATTTTGGTGGCAAGCAGGCCGTGTGTGTGCAAATCCCAGCTCAAATATTAAGTGTACACCCTCAGCCTCAATTGTCTCATTCAACTTTATGAAGCTGTGGGTGTTGGAGGTTATCACATAGAGTGAAGGGGCATTTTGTTAAGCGTACAGGTGGCAGCGGTCACTACTCTTGTTCATTTGTGCATGATCACTGTTTCTGCAGAATCAGGGATGTGCTGTCACTAGGTGGAATGCTAGTCTAGTAAGGGTGGACACTAGGTATAATCAAGGCAAGGCTGGGGAGGAAGGAGGGGTCCAGCTGCTCTGGAGAGTGGGCAGGAGGCAGTGGGCCTGGGACAGGTGGGCACCAGGCCCCAGGCCCCAGACCCCAGGGTGGTGAGTAGAGGAAGGCTGATGATGAAGGTTCTCGACTGAAGAGGAGCAGAACTCAGGCCTAAACATGTCTGCCTGGACAAGACAAAGTACCACTGGACCAGGGCCAAGGAATGCGCTGCTGGGGAGGGGACAGAGGGGAACCCATCTCCCTGGTTCCTCCAGCAGAAGGTGAGTAGCTGCTCCCCTTGGGGAAGGTTAAGTAACCTCACCAAAGCCACTCAGTAAGTGATGGACCCAAGGTTGAAAACTCAATTGCCTTTCCTACTGTATAGCATGGGGCACTCTGCTCAATGGGATGTGGCAACCTTGGATGGGAAGGGAGTTTGGAATGAACACTGGACTATGTTTATCTTTTTGAATTATAGTTTTCTCCAGATATATGCCCCAGAGTGGGATTTCTGGATCATACAGTAGTTCTATTATATTTCAGCTTTTTAACGAATTTCCATACTGTTCTCCAAAGTGGCTGTACCAATTTACAGTATTACCAATAATGTAGGAGGGTTTCCTTTTCTCTACACCCTCTCCAGCCTTTATTAATAACAGACTTTTGGATGATGGCCGTTCTGCCCAGTGTGATGTGATACCTCCTTGCAGTTCTGTCATGCATTTCTCTGATAATTAGTGATGCTGACCATCATTTCATGTGCCATCATTTCATGGCACTCTGTCTATCTTCTTTGGAGAACTGTCTATTAAGGCCTTCTGCCCATTTCTAGTTTTTTTGTTTTTGTGTTGTCCATTTCTAAATCGGGTTTTTGGTTTTTTATTTTTATTTTTTTGACATAGAGCTACATTTGTATATTTTGGAGATTAATCCCTTGTCAGTTGCTTCCTTTGCAAATATTTTTTCCCTGTTAGTTTTTTATTTTGTTTTTGTTTCCTTTGGTGTGCAGAAGCTTTTAAGTATAATTAAGTCCCATTTGTTTATTTCTATTTTCAGTACTCAAAGACATGGATCAAAAAGGACAGTTCTGCAGTTTATGTCAGGGTGCTTTTTTTTTGACTGTGCCGTGCGACTTGTGGGATCCTAGTTCCCTGATCAGGGATCGAACTCAGGCCCACAGCAGCGAAAGTGCTAAGTCTTAACCCTTGGACTGCCAGATAATTCCCTCAAAGAGTGTCCGGCCACGTTTTCCTCTAAGTTTCCATTTAGGTCTTTGGTCCATTTTGAGCATATATTTGTGTATGGTATCAGAGAACGTTCTAATTTCATTCTTTTACTATAGCTGTCCAGATTTCCCAGCACCACTTATTGAAGAGGGTTTTCTCCACTGTCTATCCTTGCCTCCTTTGTTATAGGTTAAGCGACCATAGTTGCATGGAGAGAGGAGTCCACTTTATGTTGTTGAGTCCTCCTACCCCAGATCTGATCTTTCCATCTATTCCAGCGGTTTAAGGTTTTCCTCATTCAAGCACGTGAAGTAAATGAGCAGATGGATGGAGGGGAGGGATCGTGCAGCAGCTTCAGGAAAGCGGTTGTCACCAGGAAGGGGAAAGAGGTTGGCTACAGTAGAACAGGGACTGGGCTTCTGTCTAAGATGCTGTAACAATGTCCTTAACACATCTGCATGTTTATGTAATACATATGAGTGCTTCCTATAGGACTATTTTTCTATATATTTGAAATATTTTAGTTTAAAAAACATTTAGAAGTTAATCGGTTTTAATAAAAAAGGATTTTATTGCAAATACAGTGACTTCATATTACAGTAGTTTATTTTGATAAATCAAATGACCATACTTTATGTATATCTTGGATATAAAACTATACTTGTTTCCTTAAAAAAAAAAAAAAACATACACTTTCCAGTGTGATGACATTTCAAGGAGGAAAAGATTGCATTCACAATGGATACCATCCTCCCTGAGTCCACAGCCCTAAAATACCAGCACTGTCTAGACTCCCTCGTGGTGGAACAGGCCCTGACAAAAAGGATTTCTTCCTCTATCCCTTATCGCCAGCTGAAAGTCACAGAAAGTGCAACGTTTCTGGAGTGTCTATATCGATCCACCAATGAGAATGCCAGCGACTAAACCCATGGCACTAACAGTGCAGTGGTAAAACTATAGAGCCCTGACTTTGCACTTGCATCTCTGTAGCCAAGGTCAGAAGTGCAACATTAAAATTGCTTTATTTTACCATTTACCTTGCTGAGAACCCCATAATCTGTTTTGCTTGTCAGTAGCAAAATTAGGAATATAACTCTGGAAGTTACCCAAGGACCACTTAAAAAAAAAAAAAAAAGTAGCCTTTTCCAACCTGTTTCCCCAGCATCTGGCACACAGACCTTCATTAAATGCTTGTGAGATAAACAGAATCACAATCCTCGTCTATCCAGGGGTGTACAGCCAGCGAGCCACAATAAGTTACAGCGTCACAGTGGTTTACTTTAAAGATGTTCTTTCAAAACGAACTCCAGGAAGAAAAGCAGTCTACACAGCGAAGGATGATGTAGCAATCTTGCTGAGTAGTTTGTTGAGAGCTCTAACTTTTTCTTCCAAGAATCGGGATTTTTTCTCGGCACCTCGTTGCTTCTCTTCGGTGACTTGAAGCACTTTTGCCAGGTGAGCATTTTCCACAGAGGTCCTTGAGCAGCAGATCGGATCGGGTGTTCTTTTCAAACTGGAGAGGGGAGAAAGCCACAGTGTACCGCACGTCTAACGTGGCCAAGCCACGCCACGCCACCAGCTCTCCTTTCCTATTCCTCCACATGCGTTCAGATTAGTTTGGGAAACCTTACAAATCAGAGACATGTTGGATGCAATGACAGGTTTTGTTATCCTGGCATGAGAGAGAAAACTGACGAACTATGTGGTAGAGAAAATTTAAGCCAACTTTGTACAAATTGATTTATAATGAAATGAAGACAAGAAGACTCAAAACTGGAGGGTTGCAAAAAACAATGAGGAAACTGTCAAGAGTGCCCAAATGATTGCCTTATCTCAGTGTGCTCTGCAGGCCCACCATGTCAGCCAGGACGCACCGAGGCACCTTGGGTGCCACCCACATGACACCGACAGGAGCCTCAGCGATGGGGACAAAGGATACACTAGTCAAGATACAAAGAGGCAGAGGTCCCGGCTTTGGGCTTTGAAAGTCCGCGCTGAGCTCACGCACTCAAGTAGCTATGGAGCAGCTCTGCGGGCCAATGCTGCCCGGCCACGGCCCTGCTCCCACAGGCACGTGTTCTAACGGGAGGAGCCAGCAGAGCACGCAGGGTCAGGTGGCATGTTAACAGAGAACCCAGGCGGGGGACACACGGCTGAGACTGAGGTGCACAGAGAGGCCTGAAAGAAGCATGGGGGCGTGAGTGAGGCTGCCTGGTGCACACCTCCCGGGCAGAGGCCGGCGCATATGCGGTGGCAGGAATGGCCAGGAGGCCCGTGAGGAAGGCAGAGCCGCCACGCCGGCTGGGCAAGGGGCCGAGGGCAGGGGGCCAGGTCCTGCACAATCTCGAGGTCACCAGGGAGGCCGCTGTCCACTCTGAGGCAGGCTGGCAGCTCCGACGTATCTAAGGAAGACTGCTGCTGCTGAGGGGCGGGCAGAGGAGACGAGGAGCCCAGCTGTCAGGCCCAAAAGACAGGCGCGGGGCGGGTGATGGTAGCTCTGCTCTGCATCGAGGGCTGCGCGGAAGAGTGAGACGGGCCCCTGGGTGGGCGAGCAGCTGGGAGCAGACAGCTCTGAAGGGGCGCCTGTCAAGGCAGCAGAGAACTCGCTGGGAGGACCGGGGCTCCGGAAGGCGGTGCTGAGGAGAGGGGGCGGCAGAAGCGGGGCTGGGCGAGCTGAGTGCTTGGCCATTTCTCTGGGACCTTCTGGTCTCATGGGGACGCAAGCCCAAGTCACAACAGAGGAGGGGAGAGGGGCCGGGGGTCAGAGGCAGAGCAGAAGGGCCCCCCAGACAGGGGTGTGGGGGAAAGGCGGCAGTTGGGACAGTCCACCCCTACCCGCCTCCCCCTACCCCCGCAAGCACGTAGGAGCCTCAAGATTTGCTTGGGGTTGAGGTTTTGCCAAGAGTAACTGGGAGGTATGGGGGTCACCAGGAGTCTGACGGCTGGGAAGCAAAGTGAGGACCCGGGGACCGAAAAGGTTGGAGAGCGGTGGGCTACACAGGTGGGGAGTGGGGGTCTGAAGCAGGCAGCCTGCACGGAGTGACTCGAACTGGGGACCCGTGGCTCAGGGCGCCGCAGATAAACCACATTCATTCACTGTAGAAGAGAAGTATTTCCACAGATGCTCACATTTCAATTCCTGGAGCATGAAGCAGACCTCATAGGACAGCAAGGCCTCTCTCTCCCCTCTCTCCCTGCCCTTCTCTCCCCTTCTCAGCACTTCTGCAGGACACAGGGTTCTTTTGGGTCCTGTCTCCCTCATCAGCTACCTGGACGCCCAAAGGAGGTGTCCATCACTCACCTGTTCCTTCAGCTCACCCACTTTCTCTTGGAGGAGCACTTCCATGTTCTTCAAAATCATTTCCACCTCCTCCACCCACTCTTCTGTTGCTCTCAGCTGTTTCTCATGCACTTCCTGAATAAGAGGAGGTGAGAGATCAACACGTGAGAAGGCAGTGGCACCCCACTCCAGTACTCTTGCCTGGAGAATCCCAGGGACGGGGGAGCCTGGCGGGCTGTCATCTATGGGGTCGCAAGGAGTCGGACACGACTGAAGCGACGCAGCAGCAGCAGCAGCAGCAGCAGCAGCAGCAGAGATCAACACTGTACATTTTTAAAAGAATCATCTCAGGCTTATTTACTTTAGAATGGAAATCAGCTGAAGTGTACAAAATCTGAGTATCTGGCTAACCTTTCATCCATAGGTAGGGATGGTTAGAAATGTCTCACAAGCCACAAAGCTGTATTTCTCACTGTAGTGTGAGCAGATAAGAGACTCTTTGTCCTAGGATTTTAATCCTAAATGACTCAAAGTTGAGTTTCCTCAAACATGGTAGTCTTTCTAGAGGATCTCTGACTAAATTTCCTTTGTCAGTAATCTGTCCTAGCACAGATTATCTCCAGCACAACTTGTCTGCATAATGCTATAAGGTTGTTCTTTATTAGAATTTGTTTTACAAATGTCCGATTTTACCCACCTTTCCAATCTTGCACAAATTCCTTCCTCAGGAAGGCACCTAGCCCTCTGCCCCTCCTCACCCTCCCACTGACCCATGAACTTTGAGGACCCAAATGTGCCTCCGCAGGCTCGCACTTTGAGGAGTTCACTCACTGATGCCTGAGAGACTGCTCTGAGGTGGGAACCACTGCCACTGAGGTTGAAATAAATGGAAGCACAGAGAGTTAACTTTCTCACTCAGGTAAATCATTCCGCTCAGGCGGTGGAGCCAGGATCCAGTCCCCCGCAGTGCACGCGCTGAGCCACTGTTCTGAGGCCCTTTTCAGGCAGCAGCTCTGTTTCTACACGTGCGCCTGGCACACAGCAGGGCTCCCCAAGTCCGTGCTGTCACTGTGCTGATTTCTTGTCCAACCAGCACCCCCTACCCCTTGCTGCTTCAAAACATGCCAACCACAGCCCACCCCAGGACCTTTCATCTGCCTGCACTCCCGAAGAGTTAGCCCTGCCCACCCCTCTCTTGTGGCCCTTCTATCACCACCTTTCAGACCTGGAAGCAGGTCACATGTGTGGCTGGCTACAGACACACGCAGCCCAGAAAACAGGCTGGGGAACTTCAGGGTTGGCCGCTCAATGCCCACCAGCTCCCAGTGGAAGCCGCGTCCCGTGGCTTCCATAAACATCCCACATGGTGGGAGGGATGTTGGGCCGTCCTCCCCTTAGCACCAGAGAGCCTACTCACCCTCCCCGTCACCCCCAGCTGGCCCCCAAGCCCAGTCCCCACTCACCTGGGCCTCCTCTTGGAGCCGCCGTGCCCCCCGCCGCTCCCCTTCCAGCAGCTGCTGCAGCTCAGCCACATGGCCTGCAGGCACGACCTGTGCCATCTCCTCCTGCAGCTGCCGCACCCGCTGGGCGTGCTGCAACCGGGCCAGCTGTAGCCTCTGGGTGGTTCCATACAGCTGCCGGGGAAAAGGCACAGTGGTTGTGGGGTGACTGCCCAGAGCTACAGGGTCACCACCAGATACAGAAAACTGCATCTCTACCTGGTAGGCCACCCCAGAGGGGAAGGGCGTGTCCAGCAAAGCCCATGATTTCTAAAGAGTCCATTTATCTGATGCCCACACTCCATTTCCTGGTAGTTCAGATGGTAAAGAATCCGCCTGCAATGCAGGAGACACAGGATACATGGATTTGGTCCCTGTGTTGGGAAGATCCCCTGGAGAAGGGCATGGCAACCCACTTGAATATTCTTGCCTGGAGAATCCCACGGACAGAGGAGCTTGGCAGGCTAAAGTCCATGGGGCTGTAAATAATTGGATGGGACTGAACGACTAACACAAAGTCCATCCAGGGGTGCTTCTGCACCCTGAGAGCCTGGCAGGCCTGCCGGTAGCCTTCCCTGTGACCTCGTACCAGATCCTGGGAGGCTCAAGTTATTCTGTCCTGATTACCCCGAGTTCTTTGCTGGGTTTAATTCCTTCAATAATGGGACCCACACCAGCTGTGTACAGCAGCCTCACTCTAAATGTAGAGCTCACACCCCTGAGACGGGCTGTGGCCAGGGCCCCGGAGGTGATTGCACAGTGTCTGGCAGGGTGTGGATGTGGACAGACTCGGCCACCTGCTTCCTGGGCACAGAACCCATGGGATCGCTGGCACCAGGCTGCCCAGAGCCTGGCCACTTTCCCTGAATGGAGCGCCTGGGAGGCCATCTAAACACTGTTTACACCACAGGCTCTGGCAGCCTCGTCTGGAGCACACAGAACTGCCCTCTGAGACCCCGTGAATGGGAGAGGTGGCAGCTCCACCAGGGGCCCTGCTGAGGGCAGGCAGGGAAGAAGGGCACTGGCCACCCCAGGCAGGGGTCAAATTATGAGCCACAGCCCCACTCCCTCATGGGCCTGTGTCACCGCGTGTTTGAGGGCCACCTCGGGCAGTTTCCCTGGACAGACCCCCAGAAACACACCACACACACGGGTCCAGTGGAGCAGCCGCCACGCTCCTGGGATGAAGAGAGGGGAGGAAAGTTCTCACACACCCTCCACCAGATGTAGCCACCTCCCCGTGGCTTTAGAGCGTCAGATGATCACTATGCAGCCACTCCAGCCCAGGTCTGAGTCCTGCACACTTGCCTGGGTGCCTTGCTGCCTCCTGCAGCCGATCCTGTGCTGAGCCCTGAAGCCTGACCACAGGCCTCGCCGTCCACTCTCCTTGGCCAGGCAGTGCTTCAGCACAGCCCAGCTGAGTGCCCCTGAGGCCCTCCTTATAAAGCAAGGTGTGGGTGGAGGGGGGGCCTGCTCTGGAGAGCCCTGCTCGACTGCCACTTGAGAAGGCAGGATGTCCCCAAAAGAGAAGAGGGACCCCTGCAGCCAGGAAGCCAGGGCCTCCATGTTCTGGGTGCTGGGGTGAGACAGTGAGCCCCTCAGACGATGGCAGACCTCTCCACCCTGAATCCAGACTAGCCTGGCCGAATGTGGGACAGTGATGCTAAGAAAATCCCCAGTGTTCAGCAGCCTGGATGCTTGTCTGCCCTTCATGAGTGCTTGGTTGCCACGCAACAAGGACCCGATGCCACAGAGAGGTCAGTGCAGGTGCCCCCGCCCACAGCACCCCAGGATGCTGGCCTTGTAAGTGCCCTCTTTGACGCCTGGCTCCCCTGCAGGCCCTGTGACCTCAGGACCACTCCCTCCCCATGGCTCTGGATGCACCCTCACCTCTGCACCCCCGATGGTCCCTAGATGCCCTGTAAGCACCTTACTTCCCTCTGCACACTTTCATCCTGGCGTGTTTGAGGGGTCCTCATCTAACTCACCAAAGGTGACACCAGCTACCTCACAGCAGCTGCTCCTACTCATGACAGCGGCCGAGTGTTGGGCATCCCCCCACTCCAGCGGGCATGGAAGCCTCTGGCAGCCCAGTCCTGCTGCCCATGGGTGGATCTGTCTTCTTCACCTCCAAGGCTCAAACCAGTCTGGCAATTTCTCAAGGTTCCTTTTGCACTACAAACAGGGAAGGGAGTCCTCAGTACACAGAGACACCTTGGAGAGTGCCTGCTGACAGTGGGGGCTGGGCCCACAGGGGTCTGCCAGCCCCTCCTAAGACCCTGGACAGGGAGGGGTCCCACATGCAGACAGACCCTTCTGCAACCTAGGCTATCTGAGAAGTGACCTCTCACACCAGGTGTCCACAGCTAACTCCAGGGGTCAGACCAGGGCCAGGTGGGGAAGCTGGTGCCAGGCTGAAGAGAGACACAAGGCTTAGAGACGCTCTCTCACAGCCCCTTCCTTCCCCCAGCAGACCCTGGCTCTCCAAGCGCCCCCATGCCTGAGGCCCTCAGGGCACTTCACACCATCACCTCCCTCCTCTCCTCCTGCTCGAGCTCCTCGGAAGAACCAGCCCTGAGTCCCAGCACCTCTCACTGGCAGGCACCCACCACCCCTCCTGGGCCCATTCTGCTCACATCTGTGTGTCCCAGCCCATGAGCTCCCTGCCTCCCTGCCGCTGCACCTCTTGAGCCTGGCAGACGCTGGACAAGCACAGGGCAGGGCACTGGCGGCACTGCCACACACATGCACAGGCATGTGACACCCAGGCTCCGCTGGGGCAAGGAGCTGGTCCTCTTGGGGGCTGCTCCGCCCGCGGCCTGGACCTCGGAGGCCACCTGCTGTGTTACCTGGCTCCTCCACCTGCAGAGGGCACACCCAGAGGTGCTGCTATGGCCGCCTGCCCTCGTGAGGGAACAGGCACAGCCCTTCACACGGTTCACTTGCGTTCCACCTGACCCTGGACGGGGCCTGAGTGCATCCTTGGCCTGGAGGGCAGCCCCCTAGCTGTGTGTCCACCCCTCCTGGGCCCATTCTGCTCACATCTGTGTGTCCCAGCCCATGAGCTCCCTGCCTCCCTGCCGTTGCACCTCTGAGCCTGGCAGACGATGGACAAGCACGGGGCAGGGCATTGGCGGCACTGCCACACACATGCACAGGCATGTGACACCCGGGCTCTGCTGGGGCAAGGAGCTGGTCCTCTCGGGGGCTGCTCCACCCGCGGCCTGGGCCTCGAGGCCACCTGCTGTGTTACCTGGCTCCTCCACCTGCAGAGGGCACACCCAGAGGTGCTGCTATGGCAGCCTGTCCTCGTGAAGGAACAGGCACAGCCCTTCACACGGTTCACTTGAGTTCCACCTGACCCTGAACAGGGCCTGAGTGTATCCTTGGCCTGGAGGGCAGCCCCCTAGCTGTGTGGCCTCCACCAGCCCTGCGATGCCCTTGGCCAGACTAGTCCCATGCAGGCTGTCAGAGGCGAGGCTGACCCCCCTCAGCCCGGGACCACCGTGCACACCCATCTGGTCCTGACGCTCTTAAAGGGCCTCTCTCAGCTGTAACTGGGCCAGTCTCAGGCTCTGATGGTCCTGAGTCACGCGGTCAAGTTCAAGTTCAAGTGTTTGGATTTGGTTACCCTGTTTTTAAATGACGGTTTCAAAAGTATAAGAAGAACATTAGCAATGTGATACGGGCTTAATGCAGAAACTTCAGAAAACAAGAATTACAAATTTAAGTCATCCGTGATCACAGCACACTCGACGTGCTGTATCTCCTGGCCCTTCCTCCACACACACACATGCTGCCACCACGACATCATAGGCCATGCTTTCTCTCTTATAATGTCAGAGCATTAGACACTATTCAAAAACATGGTTTTTAATGGCAGCACCATAATTTACTGACTTAGGCAATACGGTTGATGATTCAAAGCTGATTCCAATTCTGTTGTGCTATTATAAACACCAGAGCAATGAAAACATGTTCAGCTAAGTCCATATACAATGTTCAGTAAAGTTCCCACAGCAGAATCATGAAGTCAGAGCACACCAACTTTCTTGACCACTCTTGATGTATGTTTTGCCATAATGACCTCAGAAGAGGTCATCCCAATTTAGGCTCCTATCATCAGGATTTAATTCTTTTTTGCTACTTTCTCTAGAGGTACCAGGCTTTGCAAAAGCTGCTAAAAGTTCACACATCTTTCAAGGCTTACTTGTGAAGACCCTCGCCTTTACCTGCAGGCACATCAGGGCTGTCCCTGGTCTGTTTTAGGCCAGGCTGCCTGCCCCTCCCTGACCTGCCCACCATTCACCTGCAGCTCCTCCTGGAGCACGGCCTCCTCCAGTCTGTGTGTCAGCAGCTGGATGGTGATTCTTCTCACTTTGGGTCTGGTGGGTAGAGGCCTCCTCTCCGAGCTGTAGGACCCTGTGGTTGAGCTGGGACATTTCATCCCTACACTTCTGACTCTGGAACAAAAAGGGAGAAAACACAGATCATAAAGTTATTTTTTTAAGCCAGCAGCATCCCAGGGGACCTCAACCAGGGACACTCTTCTCCCCAGGGGATGCTTGGCAAACTTTGGAGACCATTTTGGTCATCACAGCTGGGGGTGGGATTACTATTAGCAACTAGTGGGTGAGGCACTCGCTCAGTGTCCCGAGTGATGGGATCTCAGGCCACCGGGCAGAGGATGAACTATGATCAATCCCCCAAGAAACAAACGCTGGGCACCAGGAGCTGGTGATTCTTCTCACTTTGGGTCTGGTGGGTAGAGGCCTCCTCTCCGAGCTGTAGGACCCTGTGGTTGAGCTGGGACATTTCATCCCTACACTTCTGACTCTGGAACAAAAAGGGAGAAAACACAGATCATAAAGTTATTTTTTTAAGCCAGCAGCATCCCAGGGGACCTCAACCAGGGACACTCTTCTCCCCAGGGGATGCTTGGCAAACTTTGGAGACCATTTTGGTCATCACAGCTGGGGGTGGGATTACTATTAGCAACTAGTGGGTGAGGCACTCGCTCAGTGTCCCGAGTGATGGGATCTCAGGCCACCGGGCAGAGGATGAACTATGATCAATCCCCCAAGAAACAAACGCTGGGCACCAGGAGCACTCACACCCTATCAACATCTCATCACTGCTCTGGAGAACTGGCATGATTTTCTTATTTCTCCCACCGTTATTTCTGATTATCTTACAAAAGTTGAAGGAAAATAATACAAAACAAAACAAAAAACAAAACCCTAGCTAAACCTGAGGCACTTGATTCTCTTAAAAAAACCTGATCACTGTCATTAAACACAGCACATTGATGAAATGACCCGCTTTGCAGACAGTGGATGCTGGACACTGGCGGTGCAGCCTGGGATAAACAGCAGCCAGCAGGTGACACAAGGAAGCTTGTTATCTCCAACCATGTGTCACACGCCTTCACACAAACCATGTTTTGCTCCTCTGCTTTTCCCTAGCAATTGCTCCGGAGGCTGAGGGTATGAAGCCCTCTGTGCCTCAGAGCAGGGTTCATGCACAGCAAGGCGGATGCATCACTGTCACCCCAGGGTGGGTGTTCCCACCTTATCAGCCAGGCTCGGGGAGGCAGGCAGTGGTGGGAAGAGACACATGGGAACTGCGGGTCTCTCCCGGGTAAAGCAGGTGTCTGGGAAACCAGCGGTGACAAAAGCCCTCCCAGAGAGAGTGGGGACTCTGCAAGGACACAGGGTTGGCAGGTGGAAATCTACTATGCTTCTATGTCCTGACAGTGAGCGTGTAGAAACCCACATGAAAAACAAAACACCATTTCCGCTCTGGCCTGGAAAGAGCTTGGAAGTCGTCACTCCCCCTCTCCCAACAAGAACAAAGAAAAAGCTGAGTAACTGAAAGTCAACAACTCTTCTGAGGCCCATCAGAGAACTGAAGTCACAGGGCAAACCAATGCTCTGAAAACCAGAAAGAAAGACAGGCAAAGAGCGTCACAGCTCACCAGGAGCCAAAGGCTGCAGGTCTAAACAAGTTGGCTGCTGTGGGTAGAACCGGGTCCACAGAGTCACCACTGTCTGGAGACAAGGCTGCTAGCAGGTAATTAAGGTTAAATGTGCTCACAAGGTGTCCTAATCCAATGGGACAGTGACTTTATTAGAAGACACAGTGAGAGGGGGCTCTCCACAAGCCTGGAAGGGCCTCACGGGAACCAATCCAGCCCTGCCTTGATCGTGGCCTTAAGAACCTTGGGACAATAAACCCTGTAGTTTAAGACACCTGCTTGTGGCATTCTGTATAGAGCCTGAGTAGACTAGGACCGCGACTGTTTTGAAGTACAGAGAGCGTTCTGTTCTCTGCCCACAAGGGAAACCTCCTTCTTTACCAGGTTGGAGCCAGCGAGGGGAAGGGGAGAACCAAGTGGAGCCCCCTCTAGCTGTTCTAACTCAGTGTCCCTCACCTACTGGAGTGGCTAAAATGAGTGACAACACCAAGTGTGGGCAAGGATGTGGGGCAGCTGGACCGAGCATACACTGCTGGCAGGAACATAAACCCTTAGTAGCTGCTCTGGATAACAGCTGGGCAATTCCATATAAAACTAGACATGCAACTGCTGTACACATCAGCGATTGCTCTCCTGGGCATCTATCCTGTACAACGAAGACCATCCACACAAAGACCTGCCTAAGAATATTCACTGCAGCTTCTGTGACAGCCCAACACTGGAATCACCCAGCCATCCTTTAAAAGGCAAGCATTAAGATAAGCTGGTTCCAAATTGGGAAAGGAGTATGTCAAGGCTGCATATTGTCACCCTGCTTATTTAACTTATATGCAGAGTACATCACGCAAAATGCCAGGCTGGATGAAGCACAAGCTGGAATCAAGATTGCCGGGAGAAATATCAATAACGTCAGATACGGTGATGACATCACCCTTATGGCAGAAGGCAAAGAAAAACTGAAGAGCCTCTTGATGAAAGTGAAAGATGAGAGTGAAAAAGTTGGCTTAAAACTCAACATTCAAAAAACTAAGATCATGGCATCCAGTCCCATCACTTCATGGCAAATAGATGGGGAAACAATGGAAACAGTGACAGACTTTATTTTCTTAGGATCCAAAATCACTGCAGATGGTGATTGTAGCCATGAAATTAAAAGGCACTTGCTCCTTGGAAGAAAAGCTATGACCAACCGAGATAGCATGTTAAAAAGCTGACAAAGGTCCATCTAGTCAAAGCTATGGTTCATCTAGTCAAAGCTATGGTTTTTCCAGTGGTCATATATGAATGTGAGAGTTGGAGAATTGATGCTTTTGAACTGTGGTGTTGGAGAAGACTCTTGAGAGTCCCTTGGACTGTAAGGAAATCCAACCAGTCCATCCTAAAGGAAATCAGTCCTGAATATTCATTGGAGGGACTGATGCTGAAGCTGAAACTCCAATATTTTGGCCACCCGATGCGAAGGACTGACTCATTGGAAAAGACCCTGGTGCTGGGAAAGACTGAAGGTAGGAGCAGAAGGGGGACGACAGAGGATGAGAGGGTTGGAAGGCATCACTGACGCGATGACATGAGTTTGAGCAAGCTCTGGGAGTTGGTGATGGACAGGGAAGCCTGGTGTGCCACAGTCAATAGGGTCCCAAAGAGTCGGATACAACTGAGTGACTGAACTGAACTGAAGACGAGCTGTGGGACATTAATGCCTTGGAATGTCATCCAGTGACAGGAAGAAACTAACTGTGGACGCACAGCAGGGAGTCGTGCTATGTGAGGAGAGGCAGTCCCAGAGAGCTCATTCGGTATGGTTCCTTGTATGTCACTGGTGACACAAGTTTGGCTGTCCTCTGTCACTTTCATCAAGAGGCTCTTCAATTCCTCTTTGTTTTCTGCCTTGAGGGTGGTGGGGGGGGCTGGGATAGGTGTGCAGAAAGACAGGTGGTGGATGTAGCTGTGAATGAACGATATGAAGGGCCTTGTGGGGCTGCAGCTGGGCTGTGGAGACATGAACCTGCCCAGGGGATAAGACCATGTAGACCTGGCACCCACATAGGAACAGAAGCAAAGCTGGGGGAGCACATGGACTTCCTGGGTGGTCCCCTGGTTAAGGAGCTGCCTTCCGAGGCAGGATACTCGGGTTCCACCCCTGGCTGGGGAACTAAGATGCCACGTGCCATGGGGCCACAAAGCCCCTCCCCCAAGAAAAAGAACACCCTCCCCCCCCAAACTGGGGAAGTAAGACCTACGGACTGCATCAATGTCAATAGCTTGACTGTGACACTCATTAAGGGCTGACTTGAGCCCTCTCACACCCCAATTCACACGTTGAAGCCCAAACTTCCAATCCTGTGCAGAGGGACTGCAGTTGGAGATGGGGTCTCAAAAGAGGTGATTAAGGTAAAACAAGGTCGTATGAATGCAGTATGATGGTGCCCTAATAAGAGGTGATGACACAGACACATCTGAAGGAGGACACAGGGAGGACATTTGTGTACAAACCAGAGAGAGGCCTCAGAAGAAACTAGCCCTGCCCTGCTCTGAGCTTCTAACTCCAAGAACTGTGAGGAGTTAATAAACTTCGGTTGTATAAGCCCCTCAGTCTGTGGTGCTTTGCTACGGCAGCCCTAGCAAACTAACACAGACACTATACTGAAGTTTCATAAAACGTGACCACTGGGGAAACTGGACAAAGTGTATTTCTCTGTAATATATGTCTTATAACCACATGTGAGCCTGCAATTATCAGTAATAATTTCAATTTTTAAAAAAAATTTAAAAAAAAAGAATGACACATCCAAGCTTTGTGAAGTGAAATGAAAGAAGCTCAGTTGTGCCCAACTCTCTGTGACCCCATGGACTATATATAGTTCATGGAATCCTCTAGGCCAGCATACCAGAGTATATAGCCTTTCCCTTTTCCAGGGGATCTTCCCAACCCAGGGACCAAACCCAGGTCTCCCACACTACAGGCGGATTCTTTAGCAGCTGAGTCACAAGGGAAGCCTTCCAAGCTGTGTGCTTCGGTACAAAAGCCAGTGAGACCAAGTGCAGAAAGCATTTATTCATGGCGCAAAGGGAGACCATTGTGGTGGTCAGTGCTAAACACAGTGAGAAGGGCATTCACGTGCAGGCTAAAGGGGACTGATCAAATAGTAAGTCCATCCACTGAGGATGATGGAGACCAGGCTTTTCACTGCTAGAGGCATAAGTTATAAATACAGAGAGAGAAAGCTAGAATCATCCCTGTGATATTGGAATTGCAGAGTTTGGATTTATGATTTCCAGTAGAGAGGTGTATAAATAAATATACCTGAAACCACGTGCATGTGAGCATAATAAATATACACTCCCTAGTTCCACGCACTAACTGTATTTGGACATAGTGATGACCCCGGAGCCATAAGCACCCCCAGTACCCAAATCTTGGACTCCAAGCACCATTCTGAGCTAAAAGTCACCAAGGATTCCTTGGAGAAGTGGCTGCTTCCAGGGTTGGGGCAAGGGAAGTACCAGATGAACCTGGAATATCATGGGACACTAGAAAGAAGGAAGTGCTCAAATAACGACCAGGACCTGTCTGGAGGGCCCAGAACTCACCCTGAGGGGGCTCTTATTAGCCAAACCTGGGACACTTGAGCATGAAAATAAATACTGATGGTAATATATTATACCGGAGAAGGCAACGGCAACCCACTCCAGTACTCTTGCCTGGAGAATCCCATGGACGGAGGAGCCTGATAGGCTGCTGTCCATGGGGTCGCTAAGAGTCGGACATGACTGAGCGACTTCACTTTCACTTTTCACTTTCATGCATTGGAGAAGGAAATGGCAAGCCACTCCAGTGTTCTTGCCTGGAGAATCCCAGGGACGGGGAAGCCTGGTGGGCTGCCATCTATGGAGTCGCACAGAGTCGGACATGACTAAAGTGATTTAGCAGCAGCAGCAGCAACATATTATAACCCACTGAATAAACAGGGAGAACAACTGGGTTAGAGTTTGATGAAGAACAGGACATCCACATCATCTCAAAGGATTTTCCCATAAAATGTTCAGGAATAACCAAGGGGAAAGTAACTTTGTGAAGAAGCCTGGCCAATACCACCTGACCAAGAATCTAAGGACATCACTAAAGCTTGTGTCCCCAGACAGGATGAAATGAAAAGGGGATATTCCCACATAATCTGAACTCAATTCTAAGGAAGTACTAGACACAGCAAAACAACTGCTTATCACCTTCAACAGCACCAGGTCCTA
>SJYX01007128.1:81101-109107 GCA_006410675.1 Oreotragus oreotragus | reverse complement strand
TCTAAAAGTACTCAAAGCACATGACCTCATATGTTTAATATATTATTCTTATAATATCAAGCACAAGTATCTCCTTCATAAGCATAAGTATGATTTCATTCTTCTCATGAGGAACTAAAGAGAAAAATTAAGACACAAAAGTCAGTGGAATTTTAAAAGTAGTGAAGTTTCAATGAGGAGAGTGATCTCAAATGAGGTCTGTGTTTTGAACTGTTATTCAGGCTCCTGGATGGAAAACAAAATTGATTCGAGGTAGGTGTGTGTGTGTATTTGGGTGGCAGCAGGGGATGGGGGTTCTGTTTCCAGTTTCTTGGACCTCGAGTAAGATGGTGGTTGCCTTATCCCAGTCCTCTACATTCACCAGATAACCAGACCCTGTGCAGAGCTGATCATCTAAGGTGTGGCGTCCTCACAGAAGGTTACAGAAACCGCCAGGGGCCTTAAACAAAAACCTGAATGCTGAAACCAGAGCTGTGAGCATGAAGCAACACAAAGATGGGGTTGCCCTGAGCGTTACCCTGAGGCCAACACCTGCATCAGTGTGGAGAAACCACACCGGGGGCGCGTGTGCTGGGCGGGTGCCCTGGAAGAGGTTAAGTGGTCTCAGATTAAGAGGCTCCCAAGTCTTCTTGGCAAAAGCAAAACACATCCTTTCTGCAGGGAGAACCCTCTACTACAGCTCTCAAGAGTCCCAGAGACAAACATCATGTGAACGTGAGCTCACAATCAAAGGTCACCACAACGTATGTGGGAAAGGACCACTGATGAGTCAGAAGAAGCCAAACAACAGGATTAGATCCCAGATACTGGGATTATCAGACACAAACTTGGGATAAATATTATTAAATGTTTACTTAACTAAAAGATGGAAATAAAAAGTGGACAAGCAAGCAACAAGAAGCTATCAGAAATGATCAGGCAGGACAAAATAGAATGTTTGAAAATGAAAAAAAAAAAATCAATGTCAAAATAAAAGCTCACTGGAAGATTAGATATAGCTGAAGAAAGAATCACTGACCTGGAACACAGAGCTATGAAAAAGTACACACAACGTGCCATGTACAGAAAAGAAGATGGAAGAAATGGAAGAGAGGTTAAGAAAAGGAGGAAAAGTGAAAAGATCTAATATCATACATCCAACTGAAAAGGCCACTGAGGGGAGAGGTAATATTTTACAAAGAATATCTGAAAGATTTTCATAGGACACAAATCTATACATTCAGCAGGCATAATGTTTCTAAGTGTGGTAAATAAACAGAAAATGGCACCTATGCTCTACGACTCAACAATTCCATTCTTAGGAACACCAGCACCGAGACAAAAAATGGGGCTCCCCAGAGCCCCCCCCCCACCAGGGGTTACCACTATCCCAACTTGGAACAGTGACCCTGGGGNAAGATTTTCATAGGACACAAATCTATACATTCAGCAGGCATAATGTTTCTAAGTGTGGTAAATAAACAGAAAATGGCACCTATGCTCTACGACTCAACAATTCCATTCTTAGGAACACCAGCACCGAGACAAAAAATGGGGCTCCCCAGAGCCCCCCCCCCACCAGGGGTTACCACTATCCCAACTTGGAACAGTGACCCTGGGGGACATGTTCTGGGTGCTGGTGACACAGATGTGTCCAATTCATCAATTCTTCCAACTGTAAACACGTGTATTTTCTGTGTGTGCATATAACACCTCAATAAAAAGTTAAAATGAAAGAAATACACACCTAAACACACCAAAGAAAAACCACAAAAGATGGAGAAGCTAACAGTAACCAGAGGGCACAACTCATAGACACCTCCTGTGGGGACAGAATAACAGCCTCTAAAAGATGTCTGCATCCAGAACCTGCAAATGTGCTATTTCATAGCAAAGGGGAATCAACGCAACAAACAGAATCAAAGCTGCTAATTCACTGCCCTTAGATGTAAAGAGTGTCCTAGACTGTCCACTACGGCCTTTCACTGTGGAAGAGCAGGCAGAAGACTGGGAGTCAGGATGGAGCGCGAGGAGGACCAACCAGTCACTGCTGGCATCAGAGGAGGGTGTGGATCAAGAATGGGAGGCCTGCAGGTTTCCTCCGGAGCTTCCAGAATGGAAGGCGGCTGCCAACATTGAGACTTCTGCCCAGTCATAGGCACTTCTGATTTCCAGGCTCGAGCACCGTGAAATCCTAAGCTATGATGCTTTAAGCCTCTGACTTCCTGGTAACTCATCACATATTTTCAGATAAAGAAAAACTGAGGGAATGTACTCCAAAGACAGTTTCACAAAAGGCCACACATCAGAGTGAAGAAGATGGTCCCATAAATAAGGCATCTAACCAGGCATCCAAGTGGAGGACCATTCAGTAAAACGCCCGGTCTGGAGTTGTGAAAAACGGCCATGTCCAAATGCCTTGAAACAATCTACCAAGACAGACCCAGGAGGAAATATAAGACCTGAACAGACCTGTAACAAGGTTTACAGATGCCAGAGAGTGGAGCCTTCTCTGCCCACCCCTCTGGGGCTGAAAGCTGCAAACACCTGTCTCACTCCCAGCTGCACCCCCAGCTGTGACAGCACATGGCAGGTGCCCGGGAAACCCTGTCCAATGATCTAGACACCACTGAGACTGGAACTGTGACGTTAGCTGTGGGGCCAACAAGCCAAGGCGTGCCATGAGTCAGGAGAAGCAGGGAGAGGCCCAGCACAGCCCGTCAGGCCTGGGGGCTGGGTGGAGGACGAGNTCCCTAGCCACACTTTCCTTCCCTGGATGGGGACACAGGGGACCAGTCCTTCCCTGTATCCAGTGTTAACCTGCTCTGGTTTGGATCTCCCAAGAGATAAGCTACAGAAAAACAAAGCTTTCTTAGCTTTTAAAAGAACCATTGACTAGCGTATTTGGCACCTTGGTTCTCTGTGTTTACAGCTGGCTCATTCCTGCATGTCCTTACCTTCACTGAAATGTCAGCATACTCACAGCTGGCACCAATGCAAGATGTTAGGTGAGAGTCCTCATGGAGTTTTTGCAAGGAAATGCCCCCAAAGGACCCAGAGCACAAAGCTGAGGAACATAAGGACTCAGGAAGCTGAATCCTATGGGGAGTGTCCCCTATCCTACACCCTGAGGTCAGCACTGGAGGAATGCCGGGAGCCAGCACACAAGATCCCACCCATGACAAAGTCATGAGGAGAGACCTGACAGACAAGGCACATCAGGACTCGAGGGACTCCCCGGACCTGCTCAAGCATCTACCCCGATACCAAAATCTGTCTGTCTACTGTTTACTATATTATGCCTTTCACCTACTCTTTTGGCATTAACAGGGGGCTATCCCTGACCACCTTTCTCTGGAAAAAATCAACTTAGGGCTCTAGTTGATAAGTCTCCTGGGCATGAAAGGAATATTTCAATTTAAACCCCTCTGTTAGCATTATAACTTGTGTGGCAGGTTTATCCATACTCTTACAACTAACACACATGATTGTTCACAACTTCCCAACCATTGAAAGGCAGGGGAACTTAAACATTCTAAAGTCCTAATAGGCATAGAGCCTTTCCAAGAGTAAAAATTATTAGAATAGTGCTGGTGAAAGATTTCATTGTTGAGCCAATGCTTGCTGCCAAGTTTCCATATCACTTACCCATTGTGTGCCTAGAAGTATATTAGTTAATATAGTTGGTATGTAGGGAAAATAAGTAGTAGCCTTGGGGTTAGCAACATTAGACCTTTGAGTTAATAAATTTTTCTTTGTTATAACCCACTGCACCTTTGCCCCATAAGAATGTAACTTTATTTAGTACTTTCTGAGTGGTGCCAGACTTTAGAAAAAACACTTTTAGAGAAAATAAGTTTTCTGGTTGACAAATCTTTATCAGAAAAAAAGGTCTTAAGATGTTAACAGGCCTCCAGGCCATAAGATGATGTAAATCACATAAGACTTTTGTATATGGAAAGGTATGCAAAAAGAAAGCCTGGTTTCGATAAGGGTCAGAACTGCTGACCCTAAATGACTCTGCATCTTCCATTCCCCTCTATGTACAACCCAAGGTATAAAAGCTCTTTTCAAAAATAAAGTTACAGACGAGACCTGTTCCACCTAAGCTTGGTCTCCCTGTCTCTCTCTCTCTCACCTACTCCATCCATCCTGCTGGGGCTGGACCCCAGTAGAGGAAACTGGAAAGATGCCCATGTCAGCGGACGGAGGGTGATCCGATGCAACGTGGAACCTTCCTGAGGGGAAAGCAAGTACTGACAGAGGCTGCCCAGGCCAAGTCTGCCTAGAGCCCTTGGCTTCTGATGCCCTTAGTCTCCCTGGAAGGTAACTTCATTGATATACAACAGATGAGCAACTGACCAGTAAAGATCAGAGGGAAGCAGCTTGAAACCCATGCCTGATGCCCAGAAAATCTATCCTTAATATGTGCTGGTGTCACTGACATTTATTCCCCTAAACATTGGTTCTCTACCTGGCATTAGCTTCTGATTTTTTCAGTCTAAAAGTATTCAAAGCACATGACCTAATATGTTTAATATAGTATTCTTATAATATCAAGCATAAGTATCTCCTTCATAAGCATAAGTATGATTTCATTTTTCTCATGTGGAACTAAAGAGAAAAATTAAGACACAGAAGTCAATGGAATTTTAAAAGTAGTGAAATTTCAATGAGGAGAGTGATCTCAAATGAGGTCTGTGTTTTGAACTGTTATTCAGGCTCCTGGATGGAAAAGAAAATTGATTCGAGGCAGGTGTGTGTGTGTATTTGGGTGGCAGCAGGGGATGGAGATTCTGTTTCCAGTTTCTTGGACCTCAAGTAAGATGGTGGTTGCCTTATTCCAGTCCTCCACATTCACCAGATAATCAGAGCCTGTACAAAGCTGATCATCTAAGATGTGGCATCCTCACAGAAGGTTATAGAAACTGCCAGGAGCCTTAAACAAAAACCTGAATGCTGAAACCAGAGCTATGAGCATGAAGCAACACAAAGATGGGGTTGCCCTGAGCGTTACCCTGAGGCCAACACCTACATCAGTGTGGAGAAACCACACCGGGGGCATGTGTGCTGGGCGGGTGCCCTGAAAGAGGTTAAGTGGTCTCAGATTAAGAGGCTCCCAAGTCTTCTTGGCAAAAGCAAAACACATCCTTTCTGCAGGGATAACCCTCTACTACAGCTCTCAAGAGTCCCAGAGATAAACATCATGTGAACATGAGCTCACAATCAAAGGTCACCACAACGTATGTGGGAAAGGACCACTGATGAGAGTCAGAAGAAGCCAAAACAACAGAATTAGATATCAGATATTGGAATTAGCAGACACAAACTTGGGATAAATATTATTAAATGTTTACTTAAATAAAAGATGGAAATAAAAAGTGGACAAGCAAGCAACAAGAAGCTATCAGAAATGATCAGGCAGGACAAAATAGAAAGTTTGAGAATGAAAAAAAAATCAATGTCAAAATAAAAGCTCACTGGAAGATTAGATATAGCTGAAGAAATCACTGACCTGGAACACAGAGATACGAAAAAGTACCCAGAATGTGCCATGTACAGAAAAGAAGATGGAAGAAATGGAAGAGAGGTTAAGAAAAGGAGGAAAAGTGAAAAGATCTAATATCATATATCCAACTGAAAAGGCCACTGAAGGGAGAGGCAATATTTTACAAAGAATATCTGAAAGATTTTCATAGGACATAAATCTATATATTCAGCAGGCATAATGTTTCTAAGTATGGTAAATAAACAGAAAATGGCACCTATGCCCTACAACTCAACAATTCCATTCTTAGGAACACCAGCACCGAGACAAAAAATGGGGCTCCCCAGAGCCCCCCTAGGGATTACCACTATCCCAACTTGGAATAGTGACCCTGGGGGACATGTTCTGGGTGCTGGTGACACAGATGTGTCCAATTCATCAATTCTTCCAACTGTAAACACGTGTATTTTTTGTGTGTGCATATAACACCTCAATAAAAAGTTAAAATGAAAGAAATACACACCTAAACACACCAAAGGAAAACCACAAAAGATGGAGAAGCTAACAACAACCAGAGGACACAACTCAGACACCTCCTGTGGGGACAGAATAACAGCCTCTAAAAGATGTCTGCATCCAGAACCTGTAAATGTGCTATTTCATAGCAAAGGGGAATCAACGCAACAAACAGAATTAAAGCTGCTAATTCACTGCCCTTAGATGGAAAGAGTGTCCTAGACTGTCCATTAGGGCCTTTCACTGTGGAAGAGCAGGCAGAAGACTGGGAGTCAGGATGGAGCGCGAGGAGGACCAACCAGTCACTGCTGGCGTTAGAGGAGGGTGTGGATCAAGAGTGGGAGGCCTGCAGGTTTCCTCCCGAGCTTCCAGAATGGAAGGCAGCTGCCAGCACTGAGACTTCTGCCCAGTCATAGGCACTTCTGATTTCCAGGCTCGAGCACGGTGAAATCCTAAGTTATGATGCTTTAAGCCAGAGTCAGGATGGAGCGCGAGGAGGACCAACCAGTCACTGCTGGCGTTAGAGGAGGGTGTGGATCAAGAGTGAGAGGCCTGCAGGTTTCCTCCCGAGCTTCCAGAATGGAAGGCAGCTGCCAACACTGAGACTTCTGCCCAGTCATAGGCACTTCTGATTTCCAGGCTCGAGCACGGTGAAATCCTAAGTTATGATGCTTTAAGCCTCTGACTTCCTGGTAACTCATCACTGCAGCAATGGAAAATGGATGCTCACACAGAGCAGCCTGCCCAGGTAAGAGGGCAGAGGGGAGAGGGCAGCCTTCAACTGCACATCAAGGCTTGCACTCCTAGGAAGACCAGCCTTCAGAAATGAGAGAAAAGCTGAGACATTTTCAGAGAAGGAAAACTGACGGAATGTACTCCAAAGACAGTTTCACAAAAGG
This sequence comes from Oreotragus oreotragus, assembly GCA_006410675.1. Taxonomy (NCBI): domain Eukaryota; kingdom Metazoa; phylum Chordata; class Mammalia; order Artiodactyla; family Bovidae; genus Oreotragus; species Oreotragus oreotragus. The sequence continues at coordinate 102,225 of SJYX01007128.1, read as the reverse complement.
CCACACATCAGAGTGAAGATGGTTCCATAAAGAAGGCATCTAACCAGGCATCCAAGTGGAGGACCATTCAGTAAAACACCCGGTCTGGAGATTTGAAAAACGGCCATGTCCAAATGCCTTGAAACAATCTACCAAGACAGACCCAGGAGGAAATATAAGACCTGAACAGACCTGTAACAAGGGTTACAGATGCCGGAGAATGGAGCCTTCTCTGCCCACCCCTCTGGGGCCGAAAGCTGAGAACACCTGACTCACTCCCGGCTGCACCCCCAGCTGTGACAGCATGTGACAGGCGCCCGGGAAACCCTGTCCAATGATTCAGACACCACTGAGACTGGAACTGTGACGTTAGCTGTGGGGCCAACAAGCCAAGGCGTGCTGCAAGTCAGTAGAAGCAGGGAGAGGCCCAGCACAGCCCGCCAGGCCCAGAGGGTGGGTGGAGGATGAGGACAGCACTGGGCTACTGTGCCTGTCCAGAGGAAGTGCCCAAGACAGATGGCAGAGAGGGCGTGTGGCCGCTGGGCTGATCCCTCATGGAAGGGCCTGATGTGGACTCGCAGGTCCACTGGGCCCAAGACCAGCCTTCGATCGCACCCACAATTGCAGCAGTGGGTCCACACGTTCACCTGAGGCTCTCTGCCACTTGTGAGGCCCAGCTCCACCTCTGCTTCATGGAGCAGGGAATTCAGAAGTCAGCTCACCACGACCAAGGCTCCACATCATTGGGGGACCCCCACGTCTGAGGCAGAGGCCTAGAGCAAGGTCTGGAGGGTGATAAACAGTCCAGGCGCCTTGGAGAGAAGTGAGGAGGGTCTGGGTACAGAGCCTGAGGCCACTGGCTATGCCAGTATTTTCTTTCTCAAGCTGGGAGGTGCACTGACATTTATTCCTTGGCTTATCATAAATCCCACGTGATCTGTTTTCCAGTGAAGCAATGTGCCATGGTCACCCTGTGGGCAGGAGCTGGCGCCTCAGCTGGACACACCTGTGAGTGCAGTGAGCCAGTGTCCTCTGCCCAGACAAGGGACACAACAACTCACGAAGCCTCTGTCTCCACAGGACACAGGGAGCTTGCGGGAGTGCTGTGTGGGTGCTCACAGAGCCAAAACACAATGTGTAGAGAGTGTCAGCCACAACACACAGCTGTACCTGCCTGCAGTCACCTGGGTCATCTCCTGGGTGGTGCTGAGAGGCTCCTGGAAAAGACCTTCTAGAGGTCTGGGCTCCTGAAATGGAGTGGGTGCCGGCCTGGGCCCCAGGGGGGCCAGGGAGGAGGGCCAGGCTCCACACCAGGCTCCATCACCAGCTCACAGACCGCCTCCCCACCTTTAGCCTCCTCTCAGGCCTCCCCAGCCCTTCAGCTTCCTGGTGGGGCCCGGAGGATGGGCGTGTGGGCCCTTATTCTCTAGCACAGGAGATCATGTTCCAATTTTCCAAATAAACCTTTTCTCTCCTTTGCCCACAAATCTAAGTTTCTTTCAAGAGCTCAACTAACCCAAACTAAAGGCTTTCCCATTATTTGGGGGCATTTAGGCCTTTCATCCACCCTGGCAGGAGCCACGAGATGACAGATGAGGGAGACTATTTTTAAAGTCAGACTCCTTGGGACTTCCCTGGCAGTCCAGCGGTGAAGACTCCATGCGTCCACCACAGGGGCACAGGTTCAGTCCCTGGTGAGAGAACTAAGCTCTTTCATGCCATGTGCACAGTGTGGCCAAAAGAAAAGTCAGAACCTGTGTAAAATAACCTGCTCTTTCAGGGCTTACCACTCAGGCTATGCATACTTATGACTCTGAGCAATCTGCCCAAATTCAATTTCAAATCTGGGTTCTCGGCAATAAACCCTGGACCTGAGATCCCTCAAGGCTGGGGTGGCGGACCTGAGCATATGGAGTGCCTCCTGCAGCTGCTCTCTCTTCTGGCTCAGGCGCCGCGCATGGCCCCGATCCAGCTCCGCCCTCCTCTGCAGCTGCTCCCGCAGGCCTCAGACCACCTCCGGTGACTCCGCGTGCAGCGTCGCCAGCTCAGCCTTCTGACCCTGCAGCACACCAACCTCGAGCTGGAAGGCCCACTCCAGCTGCCTCCTCTCCTCTGCAAAGGCCCTTTTCGTCACTTCCATTTCCCTCTCATGGTCATTAACCTAAGGAGAGAGGCATGAGTGATGTTGACCATGGGCCCCCAAATACAATACACTTGATGAATCAAGGCTGCCAGGCGCAGAACCCCAACAGCAGGTGGTCCAGCTTCAACAGGGTGCCGAGGCCTGTGAAAGGCTCCCCACGGCTTGTGTGGCCGCCTGCTTCCATCACTTCCTGTAACCTCCACTGCAGCCTTGAGGGGAGGCCCTGCAGGTGCAGAAGGGAGACTGGCGGCCCGGCAGGTAGCCAAATAGGAGGGCAGAAAGAAACAACACCTCCACGAGGCCTGGGAGGCAAGGCCACAGCAGGCACCCAGGGTCAGGACCACCCCGTGGCCATGGGAACACCTGACAAGCTGTGGGCACCATCCCTCCACAAAACCCACAACAATCGAGGAACAGAGCAAGAGACACAGTCACCCAAGAAGACAGGCTTGGCCAGGGTGGCCTAGGAGCTCCTGCATGCCAAGTTGCTTCAGTCGTGTCTGACTCTGTGTGACCCTGTGGACTGTGGCCCCCCAGGCTCCTTTGTCCATGGGATTCTCCAGGTAAGAAGACTAGAGTGGTTGCCACGTTCTCCTCCAGGGGATCTTCCCGACCCAGGGATCGAACCTGCATCTCTTATGTCTCCTGTACTGGTGACATATCTCCTCTTTTCCACTAGTGCCACCTGGAGAGCCCCTGGTGCAGGGTAATCACAGGAACCAAGATTCTGCTTCCAGAATCTGCATCAGCTGCAACAGAGCCAGGGGCTATGACGTCCCAGCACAGGGCAAACAGGGAGGTCTGGCTTCTGCACCAGCCTCTGGACAGGGGAGGGACCCTGCTCCCTCCCGTTATTAGCTATTCCTTCTGTCCTGCCTCCTTCCGAAGCGGGTGGAGGCAGAAAGTCAAGGTCGCGCACATTCCCTGCAAACCTCCGTCCCCCTGAGCACGCTCACTATGGGCAGATGTGTGCATAGACCGACGCGTCTCAGCAGCAGCAAGTTCCCTGACCTCTGTGGTGTCCCTCAGTCCCCTGACCTTGGTTTCCAGCTGGATCTTGAGTTCTTGGTAACGCTCCTTCAGCTGCTCCAAAAGGCCCTTTTCGTCACCTCCATTTCCCTCTCGTGGTCATTAACCTAAGGAGAGAGGCATGAGTGATGATGACCCTGGGCCCCCAAATACAATACACTTGATGAATCAAGGCTGCCCGGCGCAGAACCCCAACAGCAGGTGGCCCAGCTTCAACAGGGTGCCGAGGCCTGTGAAAGGGTCCCCACGGCCTGTGTGGCCGCCTGCTTCCGTCACTTCCTGTAACCTCCACTGCAGCCTTGAGGGGAGGCCTGCAGGTGCAGAAGGGAGGCTGGCGGCCCGGCAGGTAGCCAAATAGGAGGGCAGAGAGAAACAACACCTCCATGAGGCCTGGGAGGCAAGGCCACAGCAGGCACCCAGGGTCAGGACCACCCCGTGGCCATGGGGACACCTGACAAGCTGTGGGCACCATCCCTCCACAAAACCCACCACAATCGAGGAACAGAGCAAGAGACACAGTCACCCAAGAAGACAAGCTTGGCCAGGGTGGCCTAAGAGCCCCTGCATGCCAAGTTGCTTCAGTCATGTCCGACTCTGTGTGACCCTGTGGACTGTGGCCCCCCAGGCTCCTTTGTCCATGGGATTCTCCAGGTAAGAAGACTGGAGTGGTTGCCACATTCTCCTCCAGGGGATCTTCCCGACCCAGGGATCAAACCTGCATCTCTTATGTCTCCTGTATTGGCGACATATCTCCTCTTTTCCACTAGCACCACCTGGAGAGCCCCTGGTGCAGGGTAATCACAGGAACCAAGATTCTGCTCCCAGAATCTGCATCAGCTGCAACAGAGCCAAGGGCTATGACTTCCCAGCACAGGGCAAACAGGGAGGTCTGGCCTCTGCACCAGCCTCTGGACAGGGGAGGGACCCTGCTCCCTCCCGTTATTAGCTATTCCTTCTGTCCTGCCTCCTTCCGAAGGAGGTGGAGGCAGAAAGTCAAGGTCGCACACATTCCCCGCAAACCTCCGTCCCCCTGAGCACGCTCACTATGGACAGACGTGTGCGCAGACCGACGCGTCTCAGCAGCAGCAAGTTCCCTGACCTCTGTGGTCTCCCTCAGTTCCCTGACCTTGGTTTCCAGCTGGATCTTGAGTTCTTGGTAACGCTCCTTCAGCTGCTCCAACATAATCTGTTTCTATATTCGCTGGGGCGGAATCACCCACAAACGTGATGGTGCCTGAAAATAAGAGGACATGTCCATCGTTCTGCCCAGGACACCATGGGATCAAGCATCTTTTAATTTCATAGCTGCAGTCACCATCTGCAGTGACTTTGGACCCACAGCACAGCCAGCTCTCCTGGGCCCAGGTGTCCCCCATGCCATGCGTGGTAGGGGGCACACTCAAAGCTTGATTCAGAATGTGAATGTGGCCACTGCTGGGGTTTCATCCATGCCGGCTGATGGGCTGGAAAGTGAAGGGGGCAGACACATCCTGACCTCTCGTCTCTCTTTTCAGTTCCCGAATTGTTTTCCATGAAAAAGAGGGACAGACTCAGCAACATCGGCCTAGAGAACTTGGGATAAGCATCTTAGGAAAGAGAGCATCCCACTGCCCTGACAATAGGAAGCTGCGCCTGGGTCAGGAGTGGCCCCGGTTGGAGGCACAGCCAGCTCGGCCTCCACCACCCACTTGACCCCTGCACCACAGCACTGCTGTCCTGACCACCCCTCCTCCTTAGATGGGGGCAAGGGGAAGAGAAAAGGCTCCAGCCGGGAGAGCGCTCTGGCTGCGTCGGCACCAACACGAAGCTCGGGGCTCCCTCCGGTGCTATGATCCAGAGCCATCTGGCCACCGCAGCCAGGGCGCAGGTCCTGGCTCTCAACAAGGGCCACACACTCCTTGCAGCTCAGGCCCGTCCAGGGAGAAAGACCATCACCCTCTTCCCTGTGGCCACACGGGCCCCTGACACTCATTGAGGCATGCGATGACAGCAGCCACACGCCAATCATCCCTGGCTGAGGGCGGCAGGGCTGTGGCTCGGGGGCCAGCAGAGTCCATTGCTGCAGGTGCAGGTGAGGGCCTCCCTTAGAGGCCAGGAGCACAGAAGACCCCTGCGGCTGCCCTCAGAGGCCCCGAGGAGTGTTGACATGGACTGCCCCGTCAGCCATCACAGGCCGCCCCCCACACTCCCAGCCCGCTCTCTGCTCCCTTGCCCAGCTGACCCTCCCCAGGGGCATCTCCTTCCGTACCCCCTGCCTTAGGAGGCTCACAGGGGACATGCCTGCCCTGAGGTCACAGCAAGGTCATCATAACCCTCACCACTCACTCTGTCTAAGCAGTAGGACCTTCCTCCTCCTACATCTCCCTTGGGGCTCTGGGTTGCCTAAACCCCTTGCCTCAGATAGGACCCTTCTCCCACACAAGTGGTCCGAAGGACTTGTGACCCCCTGCACAGCCGGCTGGCCCACTGCCCCGTCCCCGGGGCAGGAGCTCGCAATCCACCACCTCCCAGCACTCAGCTCCTACCTGCCGGGCCGTGTCCCGGGGGCAGGCGGCCGTGCCGACTCGGGGCCGCCTGTGCCTGCAGGCCTTCCAGGGCGGCCTGCAGCTCGTCGTTGCGGTCCTGCCGGTCCTATGGGCAGAGCCAGACACTTTCTCCAGCCACTGCGGCCACCAGGCCCAGGAGCGGGACACGGGGCCGGCACCCAGCAGAGCAGGTCCCGACTTCCAGGCCCCAGCAGAGCAGGTCCCGACTTCCAGGGTGGGGCACCAACACTATACCCGGGCACCGAACTGCTCCAGGAGCGACAAGGAGCGGGAGTCACTTCCCAACATCTTGTGCCTGGCACCACCTTCCATCACTGGATACCCAGAAGGGACCCAGGGGGGAAAAGATGAAGTGAAAGTGAGAAATGGAGAAAATACAGAGAACTTTTAACACCTGAAACCACAAGAGGTTGGGGAAGCATGTTCGTAAGGGGTACGGGAGATTCGTGGAACATGAGGCTTAAGAGGAAGGGCCTCTGGGACCTTCCTGGTGGTCCAGCAGTTAGGACTGAGTGCTTTCCCTGCAGGGGACGCGGGTTTGCTCCCTGGTTAGGGAACTAAGATCCTGCAAAAGAGGAAGGGCCTCTGGGACCTTCCTGGTGGTCCAGCGGTTAGGACTGAGTGCTTTCCCTGCAGGGGATGCAGGTTTGCTCCCTGGTTAGGGAACTAAGATCCTGTAAGCTGCACAGCACAGAGGGAAAAATAAAAGAGGAAGGGTCTTGTTTGTAACAAGCATCATTTATCCACCCAAAGAATGAAATATAACTCAACAAGCCCACTTGGTCACCTGGCTTTACAGGGCAGGCAGGGCAGCGTTCACAGTCCGCTCTCCCAAGTGGTCCCACGGCCCGGGCGCCACGTTTGCCCATGACAGTGGGTCCACGTGTTCGTTCCTCTGTCTTGGGCGGGCTGTGGGCACCCCACCTGGAGGATACCACATGTGATGCCACTTCCAGCTGGCTCCTCCCCCCAGGACCCAGGCTTTGGGGTCAAGGCCAGGCACACCCTCAAGACCCCACCTCCCGCTCTGATTTTCCTTTTTGGGGAGCTGCACCATGCGGCCTGCAGGATCTTAGCTCCCCATAACAAGCATCATTTATCCACCCAAAGAATGAAATGTAACTCAACAAGCCCACTTGGTCACCTGGCTTTTACAGGCCAGGCAGAGCAGCATTCACAGTCCGTTTTCCCAGGTGGTCCCAAGGCCCGGGCGCCACGCTCACCCATGACGGTGGGTCCATGTGCTCCTCCTCACGCCTCGGGAGGGCCATGGGCACCCCACCTGGAGGGCGCCACATACAATGCCCCTTCCAGCCGGCTCCTCCCCCCGGGACCCAGGCTCTGGGGTCCATGCCACGCATACCCTCAAGGCCCCACCTCCCGCTCTGATTTTCCTTTTTGGGGGGCTGCACCATGCGGCCTGCAGGATCTTAGCNGGCCATGGGCACCCCACCTGGAGGGCGCCACATACAATGCCCCTTCCAGCCGGCTCCTCCCCCCGGGACCCAGGCTCTGGGGTCCATGCCACGCATACCCTCAAGGCCCCACCTCCCGCTCTGATTTTCCTTTTTGGGGGGCTGCACCATGCGGCCTGCAGGATCTTAGCTCCCCTACCAGGGATCACACCTGTGCCCCCTGCATTGGGAGTGGAGTCTTAACCACTGGGCCACCAGGGCAGTCCCTCCTCTCTGATTTTTCAATCTGAGTTTCCTCTGCAGGCAGCTCTTGTCAGTTCTTTCTTATCTCCCTGGTGGCCAGTGCCTGGCCTGTGTCCACACCCGCCCTGGGAGGAGGAGCCTCTAACTGGTGGCTCTACCATGTGGGAGAAGGGACAGGCCCTGCTGATCTTAGAGGAAGCACATGTTTACTAGGCTCACTGAACCTCCTTCAGAAACTCCTGAGCAAATACGCAATCTCCCCAGAGCGAGCATCTCTGGCCCAGGGGAAAGGGCAAGGCCAGGAAGTGAGAGCTGCAGGGAGGCCCGCGGGGCAGCGGGTGTGTGCGCCCGGCCCCCTGCCCCACAACGACACCACACAGGCCACGGAGCATCTCTGACGTGGTCAGTCTGGATCGAGGTGTGCAGCATAAACTCTACAATAATCTTAAAGACCAGGTTCCCAAAGAGGGATGCAAAATAGCTCACTTAAAATGTGATTATATTGATTACATGCTGAAATGATGACACTGTGAAAGTAATGGAGTAAATAAAATGTTATTAAAATTAACGTCACCCATTGCTTTTTACCTTTTTCAACGTGAAGTACACACGTGATTGCTGTTTTTACTGAGCAGCGCTGATATGGCAGGAAACGTCAACAGAATCATTTCTACCCAATGCCCTGCCCCTTCAGTGGTTCCTTCTGCCCCTNTTAACATCACCCATTTATTTTTACCTTTTTTTTTTTTCTTTTTACCTTTTTTAACGTGACCACTGGAAAACTTGGAAGTACACATGTGACTGCTATTTTTACTGAGCAGTGCTGATATGGCAGGAAACACTGACAGAATCATTTCTACCCAATGCCCTGCCCCTTCAGTGGTTCCTTCTGCCCTTCAAACGGCTACTGTAAGAGCATATAAATGCTGCACAAGTTCAGCAGAGCCAGAAAACAGGCCCTTAAGGTACGATGCTAGGCAGACTGCTCTCTTCTAAGCGCCTAAGGATGACATGCACTGTCCTGGGTCGCAGCCTGTCCATCCAGGGTGCGAGCAGCAGGGCTGGGGAGCCTTGTGCCTGCTTTTGTATGGGCCGCACGTGAATTTGGGGTGCCTGTGGATGCTGAAGGCAGTCACAGGGTGCTGCCCCGAGAGCTGGGAAAGGCAGCAAGTCCACTGCACACAGCAAAGCCCTAGGTCTGAGGGCTCTGGAACCTTCGAGGCTTCTCTTTGAGTTAGCGTTAGCAAGAGAGGTGAGCTCAGCAGGAAAGCAGGAGAGGGTGGGGTTTCAACGGCAGCTCGGAAAGCACTGGAGCGGAAGGGGAGCCAGCCACACCGAGTCAGCACACGCAGAGGGGCTGGCTGCCCAGACATTTGCTACTTCGTGTATTAGAAATTATTAAAAAAAATTTTTTTAACGTTCTCAATGCTAGTTTGAAACAGCCAAAAATATCCCCCCAAATGAGGGAAGATCTCTGAATTAGTAGCACCAAAATGTAAAACTATTTTTGCCAAAAATTCAAGAATCAAAAGTGAAATCAGTAGCAACAGTTAGGTGACAGTCATGTGAAAAAAACAAAGGGGGTTACATCTGTATGAAAAAATNCAGAGGGAAGATCTCTGAGTTAGTAGCACCAAAATGTAAAAATTTTTTTTTGCAAAAATTTCAAGAATCAAAAGTGAAATGAGTAGCAACAGTTAGGTGACAGTCATGTGAAAAAAAAAGGGGGTTCCATCTGTATGAAAAAATTCACGTGCACTAAAGCAACGTATTAACTGCTGGTTAGTCACAGGTGCTGAAAGTGGGGGAGAAAACAGCAGGAAGGAGACTTCCTTCCAGAAAGTTAACCACAAAACCCACACACCACTCGGTCTCTGAGAAGGGCTACACAGGTGACCCATACGCAGGACTGCAGGGGCACCGGGATTCGGGGTGTGGCAGGCAGGAGGCAGGGGTCACGTCACACTGCAGACCAGCACAGGCTCACCTTTATCCTCTGGTGTGGCCAAAGCATCACGTGCAGAGAGACAGTTCTTACATTAATCGGGAGGGAAACCATTAAGGAGCAAGTGAATACTACACCCTTGACTCCAAACAATCATGTTTTATCTGCCGGAGTCCTGGACGATCTTGAGGGAGTAACAGTGTGATATTTCCCAGCAGTGACTGTTCACCATCTGCACCCGGCTCTGCATGGTGGGAACGCTAGCTCACTGGGCTCACATGTAGGTTTGGCCCAGGAAATGCATACACTCAACCACAGGAAACAAGATGAAGCCTTACACGGTGCCCGGACACACACGGGGGCCTTGGGCCTGGGGTGAGCAGCCTGTGTGGGGCCGGGCACAGGTGCTCCGCAGGCCAAGTCCCAACTGCCTCCTTGCAGAACATGAGGCTCGGGAAATTCCCTGGCAGTAAAGCATTGAGGACCCCATGCTTTCACTGCCGAGGGTGTGGGTTCCATCCCTGGTCAGGAAACTGTGATCCCACAAGCCATGCAACACAGCCAAAAATTTGAGAAAACAAAGACACGAGGCTCAGAAGACCTCAACTGAAGAAGGAAGCCCACGTCAGAGGCTACGCCCGCCCAGCTCATGTAGGGATGCTCCTGTGGACCCGGGCTGGGCCACCCACTACGTGGAGGCCAGGAGGTGGGAGGGGCCACCCAGTTCTGAGCAGACAGCACCTGACGTTCCCTTGGACAGGGGGCCACTTACCCGGCACTTAAGCTCGTATTCCTTCAGGATCTCTGAGAATCGCTCTTCCTGGGCCAGGAGTTCTGTGCTCTGAGGCTCCAGCTGAAAGCCAGATGCAAGCAGGAAAATGAGAGCCAGGACCGCAGGCCAGGTAGAAGGTGGGCTGCCACCACCTGGTACTGCCACAGTACACTCAGCACCTGCAGGTGCAGCCACCTGTCCCTCCTCTTCCTCCCCGCCCTTCGTTTACAAGGTCTTAGGGCAGAAGGATGTTCGGAATTTCAGGAAGGTGGTCATGCTCCCACCTGGACCCTGGGCTGCCTTCTTGTCTCGGCCACCTGGGAGCCCCCTTGCACGGGCCCTGCACCTCCCTCCCTTCCCCTCCTCCCCTCAAGGTGATGCAAAGGGCCAGGTCTCTAAGCGCACCTCACCCCAGCACTGGGGTCTGTGCAGAAGTTGCTGACTGGTCCAGGCCTCATCACCAGAAGGTCAAAATGCAGGGCATCACTGGGGTGTCACCTGCACCCCTGCACTGCCTGAAGGGGAGGAAAATGCAGGCAAAGTAGCCTTAGTAATTTCCTCTCCATCACAGAATTTTAGGTTTCCCAGGTGGCACTAGTGCTAAAGAATCCGCCTGCCAACGTAGGAGACGCAAGATATGCAGGTTCAATCCCCGGATCGGGAAGATCCCCTGGAGTAGGAAATGGCACTCCAGTATTCTTGCCTGGAAAATTCCATGGACGGAGGAGCCTGGTGGGCTACAGCCCATGGGGTCACAGAGATTCAGACACGACTGAGTGACTGAGCAGCACGTGGAATTTTGGCAGAAAAACCCAATTCCGTCTCCTGTGTGTCCTCCATCAAGACCCTGACGCCCTTCACCAGCGCCCACAGGCGCTTCTCTGGGGACTCAGACTCAGCAAGAGGACTCGCCTTGTCCTTCAACACGAACTCCAGGTCCTTCTGCAGCTTCAGGACTAGCTTCTCTGAGTCTGAGAGCTTCTCCACGACTTCAATCATCTCCTTCTGCAATCGAGTATTTTCCTACAAGACACAGGTCAGTGTTAGGCCAGGACGGAGGAGGGAGCGAGAGGCAGGAGCTCTGGGGGAGGCTCTTCCGGCCGCCTGAGCTCTCGAGGTCATAAGCAGCACCAGTGGAAGGCGGTGACGACCCTTCCCGAGCCGTCTTTGAAAGGACGGGTTTGAAGCTGCACCGCGACAGCCCGGCAGTCCACCGGAAGGAGGGCGGTGTCCGGAGACACAGGATCCCACCAGAAGGCAGGCCTGGCTTCTCCTCTGGGGGAGGGCGGCAGGGCAGGTGTGGAGGGACCCACAGTCAGGCAAGAGGAAGGAGGTGGGGCCGGGGCCACCTCACTGGAAGCAAAGGCAGGCGGGGAGCAGGTCAGGGGCGCTCTCCACAGCCAGGAAGAGTGCCCCCGAGCGGGTCACACAGCCAGGGCCGGGGGCGGGTGACGCTTCTGTCTGTGGTCTAGTGCTCTGGTCCCAGGGAGGCAGCCGAGGCGGCAGCCGCTGACCCAGAGCCGAGAGCGAGAGCCCCGGGGCCCCCATCCTGCGGCCCACGCGGCTGCAGCGGAGGCCTGGGTCTCTCCTGGGGAAGCCAGGACGCTTCCGCTTCCGCCGAGAAATGGGCTCTCGGTGGCTGCAGAAACCGTTCTCTAGCGTCAAGCCCCCAGGGCCGCGGGGAGGGTTCAGTCCTGGCGCAGGAAGGTGTGGGTGTGGAGGAGGGACCCCCGGGCAATGTGGCCTCCCTCTTTCCGGGTGGGGGCCCCTGAGGAGGCACCCCGCAGCACCCTGAACCCCCTACCTTCAGGGCCAGGCTCAGCTTCTCGCGGAGGCCGGTCTCCTCCGCCTGCAGGCGCCGCAGGGCCTCCTCCAGCCCGGCCCTCTGCCGCCGGGCCTGCTCCCAGAACAGCTCGCGTTCCACCTCCACCTCGGACCGCAGGAGGCTCAGCCTCCCCCGGTAGCCCTGCTCCAGGCATCTGCAAGGCACACGGCACACGGTGCATCGGGCTCCTGGGGGGCGCCATCTGGGCCTCTCCCTCCCCGGCCTCTCCCTCCCCGGCGTCTCCCATCAGTGCACTTGGCCTCGGCACTGGGGACTCGTTTGTTCCCGCCTGATAGATGGGGGAGCTACAGTGTTGTGGAGCAGGGAAGGCCTCATGAACTGCCCCCCTTGGGGCTGGCAGAGGTGACCGACCCCACACAGACAAGGGAGCCAGCGGGTCCCTCGGCCCGTGGGGCGAGCTGGCAGGTGACCTCTGGGTGGGTCTCTGGCACCCCTTGGCCATTCAACCTTCTCCACGTGGTCAAAAAATGCATCAGTAAATAAAGGCAGCATCAGGGCCCTTGGTGACTGAAGGCGCAGAGAAGTCAGCCTCCACCACAAGCGGTGGAAAACCAGCACACAGCGAATCCCAAGGAAGACAGAGGACAGGGCGGGGCCCTTCCCCTCGCACTCTGCAGTGATCTTTAGCAACACCCATTTCTATCAGCAGGGAAAACAGTGCCAAACCATAGCTTTATCACTAAAGCTAGTGGAGCTGAGCTATTTCAAATCCTGGAAGATGATGCTGTTCAAGTGCTGCACTCAATATGCCAGCAAATCTGGAAAACTCAGCAGTGGCCACAGGACTGGAAAAGGTCAGTTTACATTTCAATGCCAAAGGAGGGAAATGCCAAAGAATGTTCAAACTGTCGCACAGTTGCACTTATTCCACGTTAGCAAGGTAATGCTCAAAATCCTTCAAGCTAGGCTTCAACAGTACATAAACCAAGAATTTCCAGATGTACAAACTGGATTTAGAAAAGGCAGAGGACCTAGAGATCAAATTGCCAACACCCACTGGATCATAGAAAAAGCAAGAGAATTCCAGAAAAGCATCTACTTCTGTTTCATTGTCTACATTAAAGTCTTTGACTATGTGGATCACAATAAACTGTGGAAAATTCTCCAAGAGATGGGAATATCAGACCCCCTTATCTGCCTCCTGAGAAACCTGTATGTGGGTCAAGAAGCCACAGAACTGGACACGGAACAATGGACTAGTTCAAAACTGGAAAAGGAGTCCATCAAGGCTGGATATTGTCACCTTGCTTATTTAACTTAAATAGAGAGCACATCATGCAAAAGGCCAGGAGAAATAGCAACAGTCTCAGATATACAGATGATACCACTCTACTGGCAGAAAGCAAAGAGGAACTAAAGAGCCTCTCGATGAGGGTCAAAGAGGAGAGTGAAAACGTTGGCTTGAAACTCAACATTCAAAAACCTAAGATCACAGCATCCAGGCCCATCACTTTGTGGCAAATCGAAGGGGAAAAAGTGGAAGCACTGACAGGTTTTAGTTTCCTGGGTTCCAGTCCCAAAGAATGTTCAGACTACCACACAACTGCATTCATTTCACATGCCAGAGAAGTAACGCTCAAAATCATTCAAGCTAGGCTTCAACAGCACGTGAANCTATCACTTCACGGAAAATCGAAGGGGAAAAAGCGGAAGCACTGACAGGCTTTAGTTTTCTGGGTTCCAGTCCCAAAGAATGTTCAGACTGCATTCATTTCACATGCCAGCAAAGTAACGCTCAAAATCCTTCAAGCTAGGCTTCAGCAGCACGTGAACCGAGAACTTCCAGATATAGAAGCTGGATTTAGAAAAGGCAGAGGAACCAGAGATCAAATTGCCAACCGCAACTGGGTCACAGAAGAAGCTAGAGAATTCCACAAAAAACAATACTTGTGCTTCATTGACTACACTAAAGTCTCTGACTGTGCAGACCACAGCAAACTGTGGAAAATTCTCCAAGAGATGGGAATATCAGACCACCTTCCCTGCCTCCTGTGAAACCCGAATGCAGGTCAAGAAGCAAAAGTGAGAGCTAGACAAGAGTACAACAGACTGGTTTACAACTGGGAAAGGAGTACGTCAACACAGTATATTGTCACCCTGCTTGTTTAACTTATATGGAGAGTACATCATGTGAAATGCCAGGCTGATGAAGCACAAGCTGGAATCAAGATTGCCGGGAGAAATATCAATAACCTCAGATATGCAGATGATAACCACCCTTATGGCAGAAAGTGAAGAAGAACTAAACAGCCTCTTGATCAAAGTGAAAGAGGACAGTGAAAAAGCTGGCTTAAAGCTAAATCATGGCATCCGGTCCCATCACTTCATGGCAAACAGACAGGGCAACAATGGAAACAGTGACTGCAGACATGCAATTAAATGATGCTTGATCCTTGTAAGAAAAACTATGACCAACCTAGACAGCATATTAAAAAGCAGAGATATCACTTTGCTGACAAAGGTCCATCCAGTCAAAGCTATGTTTCTTCCAGTAGCAATGCATGGATGTGAGATTTGGACCATAAAGAAAGCTGAGCACCGAAGAATTGATGCTTTTGAACTGTGGTGTTGGAGATGACTCTTGAGAGTCCCTTGGACTGCAAGGAGATCAAACCATCATAAAGGAAATTAGTCCTGAATATTCACTGGAAGGACTGATGCTAAAGCTGAAACTCCATTACTTTGGCCACCTGATGCAAAGACTGACTCACTGGAAAAGACCCTGATGCTGGGAAAGATTGAAGGCAGGAGGAGAAGAGGACGACAGAGGACAAGATGGTTGGATGGCCTCACTGACTCATGGACATGAGTTTGAGCAGGCTCTGGGAAATGGTGGAGGACAGGGAATCCTTGTGCCCTGCAGTCTATGGGGTCGCAAAGAGTCGGACATGACTGATTGACTGAACAACATCACTAAACAGTTGCTTAGCAGGATTCTCAAACCCAGTATATCTAGAGTGAAGTTGAGTGGAAACTCTTATTTCAGCAGAGCCTGGCTGGGTCCACAATCAATTGACTGTGGTTAAAACAAGAAACGATTGGCTTGGCCTCCCTCAGACTCACCGCAGAGCTTTGGGGCACAAGGGCAGCTGTCACTCAGGGAAACAGTTTGATGAGCGTGATTAACCTAAGAGCCTGCAGATCTTGGGGCGAGTTTTACAAACTTGATCATATCACTCCCCTCTTTAAAGGGGAAAGGTGCAGTAACATATGGCAGAGCCTCATGATGGGAGCTCAGGAAGGATATGCAACATTACAGCAACGACACCTCTCTGAAAGTGACCACGTGCACAGGAAGAAGTGAGGGACGCGTGAAAAAGGTCAGGAGCGATAACCTCTGTGGATGTGAAATGTTTGCTTTCATTTTTTCTCGTTTGTGTATTTTCCACGTTTTCTACAATGAACATGTATCCCTTAATACTTTTCTGTTAGAGTAACCTAACACAACAGCAAACGCTATTTCTAAAAATGTAGCAATGATACCGTGTTACTCATGGAGCAAAATCCAAACACTCACATGGCCCTCGAGGCCTTGTGTCCCCCAACCAGATTCTTGGATGGAGATAACGAGTCTCCGGTTCTCTGACTCAGAGAGAACTTTACCGAGTCCTTTCAGGATGGTCAGGAGAATCAGGTCAACCAGGCTGCTGCTGCTAAGTCACTTCAGTCGTGTCCGACTCTGTGCGACCCCATAGACGGCAGCCCACCAGGCTCCCCTGTCCCTGGGATTTTCCAGGCAAGAACACTGGAGTGGGGTGCCATTTCCTTCTCCAATGCATGAAAGTGAAAAGTGAAAGTGAAGTCGCTCAGTCATTTCTGACTCTTTGCAACCCCCTGGACTGCAGCCCACCAGGCTCCTGTACCCATGGGATTTCCCAGGCAAGAGTACTGGAGTGGGGTGCCATTGCCTTCTCCCAACCAGGCTGAGACCAATGCAAATCCATTATCAGCTCCCCGACTGATGGCCTGAAATCAGTCGCCATCAGCTTGTGGGCACTTGGGGAGGGCAGCGCTGGCTGCGGAGGAGAGTGTGTGCTGTCAGGCTGCCCCCCAGCGGGGAGCCCCATGAGCCCCATGTGTGTCCAGGGGGGCCCTGGCACCTCCCCTGTCTGGGATGGAGCTGAACGCGGCCACAGCAAAGAACCGCAGGGAGGCAGGTGACACATCGAGAGAAAGGGAAAGGCTTTCATAAAGGTCAGAAATGCTTTCCTCTCTTCTGTCAGCCACCAGCCGGGCTGACTCTGCGGGAGTCCGCTCAGCCCGCTGCATGGGTGATGCCTGGTCTGCGGGCTCCCTGCTGCGGGCTCAGGTGAGACAGCAGGGCCTCAGCTGGCAGCAGCCTGGGTCCACCATCCGCCCTCGCCCAGGACCCCGGCAGGACCTACCTGACCTTCTCCTCCGCGAGCTGCTCCAGGGCAGAGTGCAGGTCGTCCGTCTCCTTCACAAACTCCAGGTTCCTCTGCTCAGCTTTCTCCAGGTCTTGCCTTGCCTTATCTCGCTCCCTGGCCATCTGCTCCACCTGCTCCCTGCAGAAAGGAGGCAAAGATCACTGGGGACAATGCTATAGGCCTAGTGAGCCGGTCTGAAGGAACAAACTCAGCTGGCCTAAGAGTGCTGAGCAGTGGCCAGCGCTGGGCTCTGACCCACCTCCTGTGCCTGTGTGCCGAGTTGCTGCAGTCATGTCCGACTCTATGCAATCCTATGGACTGTAGCCCTCCAGGCTCCTCTGTCCATGGGATTCTCCAGGCAAGAATACTAGAGAGGGCTGTCATGCCCTCCTCCAGGGGATCTTCCTGACACAGGGATGGAACTCGCATCTCTCAGGCCTCTTGCATTGGCAAGCAGGTTGCACTAGCATTGGCAAGTGGGTTCTTCACGACTAGCGCCACCTGGGAAGCCTGACCCTCCTCCTACCAGGATGGTTTCTGCAGTTATTGAGTCTGTTTTACAGAAGTACATACAGCAAGAAGCCAACTGGCTTGCAACAGGGTTTCTAGCAGTTTTCTGAACCAAGAGGTTCGAGCCTGGGGTGTGCAGTGTTCACCCCTCAAGACGGCCTTAGAAGAGGTGGGAAATTATCCACGCTCCCTCTTGCCTGCAGCTGGGCCTCAGGCCCCAAGGACCCCCAGCACCTAACCTGGGACTGGACACATGAAGGGGAGAAGGCTGGCCACCCATTATCCTGCCTGGTCACAGCCTTGCCACCTGTAGCCTGGCACCTAAGTGCCAGGGAGTTTCCCAGAGCAGAGGAGACTCCTGTCTCTGTCCGGTCACCCCAGGCCCTGCCTGAGGCTCAGTGCACCGGCTATCCTGGTGCCTGTTTCTCCCTCTGGAGAAGCACCAAGCTTGTCTCCCTTCCTCATCCTCCCAAAGTAGTCTTCCTTTGGGCCCCTCTGCAGAGTTGCCTGACGTCAGAGGTCTCATCTGTCGGTACCACATGAGATGCAAAGTCATGAGGATGGAGATTGGAATTACTGCCAACCTTTTCTGTAGCTTCAGAGCATCAATAAAAATACAGTAACAATCTCTATGCCAACGGGCTCAGTAGACAGATGGCCTGAATATCCAGCTCAACTGGAGCCAAACCCAATTAAAAAGGAACACATTCTTGGCCCAATCCCCATACCATGCTTTGTGACCATGCTGGAAGCACCCTTTCTCCTCCCGCAGGCTGCCCGTGTCCTGGGCAAGGAGGCCAGCCTGCCCAGCGGCACCCCACGCCTCCCACAGTGGGGCTCTTACTGGCAGAAGCTCAGCTCCTGGCGGTAGCAGGCCAAGGCTGCCTGATGAGTGGCCCTGCCCACCATCATGAGCTCATTCTCCAGGGCCCAGGTCAGCTCCAAAAGGTTCACCTTCTCGTCCACACTGAAGTCAAGGCTCTGAAAACAGAAAGACCCGTTGGGCAGGCAGGGTGACTGGGTCTTCAGACATTTGCTGGCCCAGACCTCACTGTCCCAGTACCTTCCTTTTCTGTCTGCCAAGTCTCCACCTCCTGAATGGAGCCTCTCCCCTGACTTGACTCTCCACACTTCTCCACGGCCCTGAGGGCTTCTGGGAGAAAAATGACAGGACGCTAAAGCATGCGGAGTGACCCAGAAGCTGCCGCCACGACATGCTGAGAGCACGCTTCTCAGTAATGAAGTCACGGTGGGAGCAGAAGACGAAGAGGTCTGGGCAGCAGCTTCCAGATTATGAAAACCGCGCCACACGGGTGGGCGGCGCCTCCTGGTGTCCACGCCCACTTGCTGCAGTCACTAAGAGGCCCTCCTGTCCTCCAGGACCCAGGATCGGGCCGACACGCACTGTGGGGTGAGTCTGAGATACTGAAACCTACCCTTTAGAGGATTTGATTCAGGCTGTGGGCTTTCTCTGCTATTTACTTATTACGTTTCTAAGTTAAGAGGTCCTACATATCGATATCAAAAAATAAAGCAAAAAGTGAGGATGACAGGCCTTCCCACGATGGGGCCTGTGTGCGAGGTTCTCTGTCCAGCCTCCCTCATGGGCAGCAGCTCACCCCAACCCCCCGCCCAGACACCTCTGCTGGGCAGCCACATGACCGGGCCATACCTGCAAGACCTCCCTGCCATTGTGAACGCCCTCCTGGGCCCACAAGGAGATGATCTGCTCCGGGAAGGCGAAGCCGCTGCCGTCATCCACACTGCAGAAGAGGCGGGGGCCCGAGCACACGGACACGAGGGACGACGTGGTGGTCTGGCCAACACTCTCCTCCGGGACCTGCACACAGACACCAGCGCTGTGAGGACCACGGGCCTCCCCGTGCACCTCCTGTGACCTCACCACCTGTGCTCGGCGGGTGCGGCCTCCCCGATTCCTGCTGCAGGGAACAGGGTGCTCGGAGGACCTGCAGGAACTGCAGGCTCCGCGGAGGCGATCGTCTGCCTGAGGCCATGCAGGGGGGGACGCCTCAGCACCTGCAGGGACCCCCGCGGTAACTTCTCTCTGAACAAGCAATGGCTTCCCACCTGTCCTCCCAGAGGAAGAGCCTGGGAAGGCACACACCAGGTGAGGGAAACCCGGCTTATGCAGAGAAACCCAAGATGGGCTTCAGAAGAGGTGGAGCGGCCCAAGCAGAGGGCACGTGTCCTCAGGATTCAGGGCTGGAGACAAGGGCAGAAAAATCCCTCAACCAGAAAGCTGACGGGTGAGGCTGAGGTGCAGCCAGGAAGCTGTGCTTCCCACCCCGGGGGGGGCCCCTGGGACACGCATTTGCTGTTGGGACCAGAACAAGGAGGAGCAGCGGCCCCCTCCTCTCTGAGGTTGGTGTCCCCAGACAACCGGACCCAGGGGCTCCCCTGATGGAGCAGGAGAACCTCGGTCTGCTGCGCGAGGCCCCACACCCACAGCCCAGCCACACCGGTGTCCACACGCACAGGATGTGGCCCCGAGGCCACGTCAGCGCTTCCTGGGCAGGAACGAGGGGCCGAGGCCCCTGGGAGGAGCCCTCCTCTGTGGGCTGTGGGCACCATGCAGTCCCTGCCCTCAGGTGGCCGGGCACTGTCCTCTCTACCCCGACTCCTTCCCGGTCTCAGTGGCTTCAGGGGCAGAATCCTGATTTTTGGACGCGCCCAGCCCAGCAGAGAACAAGGCCGCTGTCCCTGCACCGCCGCCCACAAACTACGGGATCAACCACATTGCCAAAGAGGCGGGGGCAAGACTCCCCAGGAAAACTGCCCTGCGGGGGGAGAAGGAGCCCTGACCAGCCCGAGACAGAGGTGAACCAGACGCACTGGCCAACATCACAGTGTGAATAAAGTCTGCTCGACTCCAGCTGGCCTCGTGCAGGATGGAAAATGGGAAGAAGACAGCTCCAGGAGAGCCTGGAGGGCTAGTCCCGGGGAAGGCACGGCCCTGAGAGTGACTCTGCCCCCCAGGGATGAGCGACCGGGTGCTGCTGCTGGAACGCAGTGTACCCCAGGGAATCCACATAAGACCCCTATGAGGTGCGTCCACTTTACAGATGAGGAATCTGAGGCTCAGGGAAGGCAAGCAGCTCACCAGTGGTGCAAAGCCGGGCAGGAGCAATGTCAGGTCAGGTCAGGTCACTCCAACCACCTCCTGGGCACCCACTCTGGGGACCACGCAGAGAGCTCAGGCCTTCAGGACAGTGACGCAGTCACCCTGGGCTTCAAGGGTTAATCGTCCCACCTTACCTGGTAATGAGACCAGGACCCACTGGGTTTGACAAGCGGGGCCAGTTCCAGCGGTCGAGGGGACCCATGATTGAACAGGCCAAGCTGGAGTTCCTTCAGACTCACTCTACCATCCCCATCTCGGTCCAGCTTGTTGAACAGGTCTTCAAGTTCCTAAAGAAAAGGGCCTCAGACATCTGCTCAGAGGCTGCTCCAGAGCAGCCTTGAATGCCCCACCCAGGCCCAGCCCCCACCCCACCAAGCAGGCGGCTTGCTGTCCGAGCACTGGCTTCCTGGCTGGGGCTTGTGAAATCCACACGCCTGGTCAGTTTCCCCCCAGCTGAGCATCCCACATCTCCCAAACACCCACCCCGAGTCTGCTGTGAGGAAGTCTGCTGGACGGTGGGACATGTACGTGTGGGACACGCGTGTACGGAATCCCAGCGGTTTGGGGTCAGCAAGACAGGGCCCATCCCATCACACTGCCCCCTCCTTCCCTGGATGCTGAAGGAGGGAAGGGCTGAACACAGCTGCCGGGGTCACAGCCAGATGCTATGGGCACCACCTTTGGGCTGGGCGGTAGGCCTGGGGAGACTAGAGAGGGGAGAGAGCTCCAGGCAGAGGAGCGTCCTGCGTGAAGGTGGCCTGAGACAGACCCTCAGCACAAGCCCTGGGAATCAGCACAGGATTTTAGGCCAGACAGTGACGACTGAATCTGTTTCTGAGGGTGTAGGGGTTTTCCAGGCCCGGCGTCAACCACAAAGACCCAGTCCTCTGGGGCGGTCCATCCCATCCCCTCTCACCTCCTTCGCCAGGCCCTGGAGCCCGATGCTCTGGCAGACCAGGGCCAGCTCCTCCTCTGTGAGGTGGCCGCTGCTGCCCACACCCAGCTCTTCCCAGAGGCCCCAGACCCGGCTCTTGTGGGTGTCGAAGGAGTGGCTGTGGGAGTGCAGAGTCCTAGACAATAAATCACCACCGAAGTCCCTGGCCCAAGAATTTGAAGGCAAATCCCAGCTGCCGTGTGCTCACCCCTGTTTCATGTGCACTCCTGAC
>SJYX01007128.1:45956-80546 GCA_006410675.1 Oreotragus oreotragus | reverse complement strand
AATACAGTATACTAACACATATATATGGAATTTAGAAAGATGGTAATGAGGACTCTGTATGCAAGACAGCAAAAGAGACACAGATGTGTAGAGCGGACTTTTGGACTCTGAGGGAGAGGGAGAGGGTGGGATGATTTGGGAGAATAGCATTGAAATATGTATACTATCATGTAAGAAACGAATCGCCAGTCTATGTTCGATGCAGGATGCAGGATGCTTGGGGCTGGTGCATGGGGATGATCCGGAGGGATGATGTGGGGTGGGAGGTAGGAGGGGGGTTCATGTTTGGGAGTTCATGTACACCTGTGGTGGATTCATGTCAATGTATGCCAAAACCAATACAGTACTGTAAAGTAAAATAAACTAAAAAATAAATAAATAAATAAATAAAGGCAGGAGCCAAAAAAGGGGAAAAGCAATTCTGACACTGGGGTGTGTTCTCAGGGCTGGCAGAGAAGGTCAGTCAGTCCTCTGCGGTCTGACGTTAGTGTCTGTGCAGGAGTGTCAGTTCTAACCTGGATAGAAAGAAGCACCCCAGCCTGTCTCTGGGCAGAGAGCCCAAAATCCCTCAGTGAATAACCTCCCCGGAGCCCTTCCTGTCATCCCCTAGATTTACTCTGAGTCCAGGGAATGGAGGAAGTGATTTTCGGACACAAAGAGGTCCATCTGCTTCATCCAGTAGCACAGACCCTTGGTTCACTCGCCTGACGTCCCCATACTCAGCACTGAGCCAGCAACAGCCTCAACTTCCTGTCATCCCCTAGATTTACTCTGAGTCCAGGGAATGGAGGAAGTGATTTTCGGACACAAAGAGGTCCATCTGCTTCATCCAGTAGCACAGACCCTTGGTTCACTCGCCTGACGTCCCCATACTCAGCACTGAGCCAGCAACAGCCTCAGCCCCCGAGGACCACAGTCTGGACGGTGCTCAGCACCAGCGCAGACCTCTCACTCAGGAGAAGCTCCAGGTCAGTTCTGGCCTCCCGCTGGAGCCATGGTCCTGCACATTCTGCCCTGTGACACACGCTGGTGAGAGGCGTCCTTAAGGAACCCGCACACCCACACGCTGATGCACCCAGCTTTGCCAAGCACACGTGTGACTGCCTTCTGGGTGCTCCTCCAGGTTCCCAGGACCAGAGCCACGTCTCGCCCTCCACTTGGGGACACAGTCAGGGCCTCTGGTGGGTGGGGAGGCTGCTGGCCCAGGCCCGGCACCTTAGGAAGGAGGCCCCTGGCCCATGCCTGCTGGTCGGGAGGATCCCTGTGACCCTAACCAACTGGCTATTCTCTTAGCCAGTGGCCCCTGCCCAGGGGTCTGACCTCAGGAATCTCAGAGCTGGGACCCCCCCTCCCAGGAGAAGGGCACCCCAGAGAGACCACCCACACTGGGCACCTCCCAGGAAATTCTCTTTTGCTGGCAGCCTGCTGCCTGACAGCCCAGCACTGACCAAAGGGGGCGTTCACCACAAGGCCAGGCTTTACCTTGGGCTTCAAACAATTCATTCTGAGGCTCCTTCGTGCTGTCGGCTTCTTCATCAGACTTGAGACTCTGTGGAAAAAAATAAAGAGAAGGACGTCAGCCACGGTTAACCCACACGGGTGGATCTGCCCCGTGGATAGACTTTCTGACACGAAGGCCTGAAGGCTCCGGCAGTGGACAGCTCAAGGAGTCTCAGTGGGGGCCCCAGAGGTGTCCATCACGAGCCCGCCAAGCCGTACAGGGTGAGCCTTGGTCCGAGTGCTGGATGCGGGTGACCGGGGCTATGGCACAGCTGCCCTTTCTACCCTCAGCCAGTTAACCTTCCCCTCCACCTGCAGGGCCAGGGGAGGGTGGTGGTGAATACAGGATGCTCCGAGGCCCCCGTTTCTGAAGGAGGATGCTCTGTGGCCAGAGCTGCCCTGCAGACAGTGAGACCCAGAGAGACACCTTAAAACCAAATGTAGGTCCTCAAATAGCCCCTCTTCCAGCGATGAGATGCTCTCTTCCATCCTCCTGCATCATGTCATGTGAGCAGTGACTGGGTGGGGGTTGCCGAGGGGGGGCGTCCACCCACCTCCACGCTTTCCAGGGACGCAGAGCGGCGGAGCTGGCTCCTCGCACTGGGTCTGGCCGGCTGCTCCGGTAAGCCAGGGGCTCCACCTGCAGTGCCACAGGGCTCAGGCTGACTCCGACGGCCGTACCACTTAGAGCCGCTCACGTACTTTGGGGGTACAGCCCAGGAGGCAACTGAAAAGAAAATGGGAGGCATGTGGGGCTCTTTAAATCAGACTCTGGGCCCACTTGTGCTACGAAGATGCAGATTCGGAGGTGCGATGCGGCTCTCGGGGACACAGAGAAAATGCCAGAACACAGGGAGTGGGCAACGTGGGGCTGATGCTGAGACAGCTAGGCTGGGAGACAGGAGTTTCCATCCTAAACTCTCAGTGTTTCCAGCAAAATATGCTTTTGTTATGGGATAGAAAACTAACTTAAAAATCTAGCTTTTTACACAAAGAAATAACTTTCCAATAATCCAAGTGCTCTAGAGACCAGAAGATCATTTCCTACCCACCCAACCCCACCCCACTACAGGACCCCACCTGGACAGGACACAGAGGCAAGGACCTCAGCACAGTCAGGGAGGCTCAGACTCCGCATGAGTCTAAAGTTGGGGGCAGAGGCAGGTGTGGACTTCAGCTAGGGATTCACGCGGCTCCCTTAAGCCCTGATACGCCCTGCACTTCCTTCTTCCCTCCTTACCCGCCCACATCTGCGGAGCAGTGAGGACTCCACAAGCAGAGAAGAAATGACACTGCCTCGGCAGGAAGCTGCGTGGCCAGAGAGACTGGGGAGTGGGGGTGCGGCCTGGGCTGTGACCAGGAGAGAACACAGGTTCGAAGGGAAGCACCCAGAAGGGGCCAGTGGGAGAGAAAGGCACAGGGTCCCAGGAAGCAAGGCCAGGCCAGGAAAAAGACCGTTTCACACAGGTGGGTCATGCTCCCAGGGACCAAATACCACCCCCCTTCTCTCCCCCTCACCCGAAACTGGCCCGCAGCCCCTGACCTTGGGAGCATCAGAGGAGGAGGCTGGGTCCAACCAGGCCTCCAGGAGAAACGGTGAAGCCAGCGACCCACAGAAACTGAGGACAAGGCAGGAGTCTGGGGCGGAAGATGCTGAGTTCCATGTGACAGAGGACATCGAGGGCAGGCTGACCATGTTTCTGGACCCTGTGAGGTTATCACGGGCAGGGTCTGGCCCTGTAAATCTCCCCATGTGGGAACTCCCGGGGCTGCTGGAGAGGAGGGGGCGTTCCCACTGACAGGGAGGAAACGGGAGGCTTGAGCACCCCATGCAGGGAGCCGGGGCCTGCATGCAGGCTCCACACCTGCTCTGCTTTCTGTCTACACACAGGCTGTGGTGGCTGCTGAGCGGGGAGCAGCGGGAAGAGAAAGGCCGTGTCAGGTGGGGTGGGCGGCGGGGACACACTCGGGAAACCAGGTGTGCCTGAGAGCACACAGACCCCCGCCTGGGGCTCCGCACTCGCCGCTCACCGGAGGTCGGGAGCCAGCACCACACCTGCGCCCTTGGCCTGACTGGGCTTCTGCCTCTCCCCTCCTGAGATCCCCCGGTCCGCGTCCGGAGGCCCACCTGCCCTTGACGTGGTCCCCGCTTTCTTCATTGTTTCGGCTGCTCGGCACTTTCCTCAGAGCAACCAGACGCCCAGAAATCACACACATTAGGACCGGTTCATAAATGTTCTCCGAAAGTGTCACCTCCTCCTACCACCAGGGAGAAATGCGTCTCCAGGAATGTGTCCACGCGGCAAATCAGGCCAGGAGGGGGCAGCGTCTCACCACCCACAGAGCACAGAGCTGTGGCCTCTCAGTGGGAAGCTCTGGGGTCACGGCCAGTCCCCACCCGCTGCCCAGACGGCCGGCAGACACAAGGTCAGCCGCGCCCTGTGCCTCCTGTGTGCGCATATTGATTCATAAGAGCAGAATGCCAAGCTCTACAAGTTAAAAATACACTGGATTAGGATATCCCTGGTGGCCCAGTGGTTAGGACCCTGCACTGCCAGTGCTGGGGGCAAAGGTTCAGTCCCCAGTCAGGGAACTGATGTCTTGCCATCCTGAGAGGCACGGCCAAAAGATTCAACAAGCAAACAACAACAACAACAAAAATGTGTTGGTTATGTGTTCTGTGATGGCCTTCCCTGGAAGAGCAGACCTACTGAGAAGCACAGCGTTCTTCAAAACCCCAGGCACTTGGCCCCAGGGTGCCACGCACACTCCTGGAGCATCAAAGCACATGCTTTCAGTCACGTGGCCTGGGTTGGTGGGAAGGACCAGCAGGCAGATTAGAAAGCCGGAGAGAGGGGTGCTGTGGACTGGCCGGGGAAGCAGCGATGAAGCCCACGGGGGAGCCCGGGAGGGTGGCCCTCCTGGGAAGCACACAGCCCCGGAGGGCGGGGGCAGGGCTCGCAGGGCCCTCACACCAGGGGCCGCCCGTGTGCACCAGCCCTGGCCGAGCCACCTCAGGCAGGCCTGCGACTGCCCCACCAACTGACTGCGTAAGTGGGGAAAGCTCTGAAAATTGAAAGAAGAGAAGAACAACACAAAACCGGGCTTGGTACAGAAAAGCACCAGTCACCAAGACGACACAAGTTGTAGATGCACAGAAGTTCCAGCACAGAAAAGGGAGTATGGCCTTCCTCAGGCACCTTCACGCCCAGGGTCACACGATCACACCCCAAGTCAGGAAACGCCAGTGGCCTTCTTCCCACCTCATGGAAGAGAAACGTGCGACAAAGCAACCAACCACCCGACCCTTCAGGTCCCAGGGCAGCCGCTGACAAGCTGGCTCCGCCCCTGGCCAGACTCCTCCCCTTCAGGCTCCTCCCCCAACCAGACTCCACCCCTTACCAGACTCCTCCCCTGTCAGGCTCCTCGCCCTCAGGTCAGGGCTCCCACAGGGCTCCAGCAGGAGGCAGTGGGACACCAACCGATTTCAGCCCTAGGGGAGGCCGCAAGTGCTTCCCCAAGGGCCTAGCTCCGGGCTAGAAAACCTCACCTGAGTAATGTGTACGATCAGCCACAGGATTTTGAGAGTAGGGGGTAGGTTGGGGGGGCTCACTGGAATCTACATGAAAGGTACATGACCCCCAAACCTCCCAATGACACCCACTGCCCCAGTCATGCACCTGTTCCCGACCCAGGGTGTGGGAGCAGATCAGGGGCCTGTGTGGGGCAGACGCCTTGAACCCCTGCCCCGTGGGGGAAGGAGGACTCGCTGGCCACTGCACTCTCCCTCCCAGCACTCCTCAGATGCAGCCCCGACCGGTCATCCGGCCAGGGCACGGCAGGCGCTGCCAGCCAAGGGGCTGGCCCATCTTCTAAGCAGCACGTCCGCCATCACCTTCCCACTGGACCCACAGTCCACACCTCCAAGCGGGCCTCCCTCCAGAATTCTCCCTCCACCTCCTGACCAGTTTCAAAGCCCCTCTTCACCTCTTTTGAAATATTACCCTTGTTCCACTGGCCCCACTGGAAACCAGGATTCTAACAAGTCCAAGGAGCACAGAGCACTACTGTCTGAGACAGAAGACCGGCGGAGGGCTGCCTCAGCGGGTGGCGTCCTGCTTGCTCCACAAGGCTCCCGGCCTGGCCAGCACCTTACCCCTGCACTGCGCTTTTGATGATCAGATTCTTCCACTGCTCCACACACACTTTATCTTGTTCACACCCTGTGCTGTAAGGACAGCACTTGATATTACATGACATTTGTGAGATTGTGACATATAGTAAATACGAATTCAGTCTTCCTCCCATCCCTTGAACAGCTTCTAAAATGCTCAGAATTTCCTAAGTGATGAGAGCAACAACACCCAAGTTTATCCTGATGAAGTGACTTTGAGAACCACATCTTGAGATGGGCTGGTTGCCAGGGAAACCAAGGATGTGATTAGAGGTTGGAACTTTCAGCCCTACCCTGACCTCTACGGAGGTCAGAGGCTGGATGTTGAGTTCCATCACTGATGCCCCAACACTGGATCAGTCATGATTGTGTAATGAAGCCTCCAAAAACCCCAAAAGGATGGGATTCAGAGAGTTTCTGGCTTGGTGAACATGGGGAGACTGGGGAAGAGTGAGGCCTGGAGAGGGCGTGGGGGCTCTGAGCCTCTTCCCACAAGCCCAGGCATCACTCAACCTGAGTTATATTCTTTTGCAATAAACAGCTAATCTAGTAATGAGTTTCCCTGCATTCCATGAGCTGCTCTAGCAAATTAACTGAACCTAAGCAGGCCAGAATGTGGTCCACTGGAGAAGGGAATGGTAAGCCACTTCAGTATTCTTCCCTTTAGAACCCCATGAACAGTAAGAAAAGGCAAAATGATAGGATACTGAAAGAGGAACTCCCCAGGTCAGTAGGTGCCGAATATGCTACTGAAGATCAGTGGAGAAATAACTCCAGAAAGAATGAAGGGATGGAGCCAAAGCAAAAACAATACCCAGCTGTGGATGTGATTGGTGATAGGAGAAAGGTCCCATGCTGTAAAGAGCAATATTGCATAGGAACCTGGAATGTCAGGTCCATGAATCAAGGCAAACTGGAAGTGGTCAAACAAGAGATGGCAAGGGAGAACGTCGACATTCTAGGGATCAGCGAACTGAAATGGACTGGAATGAGTGAATTTAATTCAGATGACCAGGATATCTACTACTGTGGGCAGGAATCCCTCAGAAGAAATGGAGTAGCCATCATGGTCAACAAAAGAGTCTGAAATGCAGTACTTGGATGCAATCTCAAAAACGACAGAATGATCTCTGTTCGTTTCCAAGGCAAACCATTCAATATCACAGTTATCCAAGTCTATGCCCCAACCAGTAATGCTGAAGAAGCTGAAGTTGAACGGTTTTATGAAGACCTACAAGACCTTGTAGAACTAACACCCAAAAAAGATGTCCTTTTCATTATAGGGGACTGGAATGCTAAAGTAGGAAGTCAAGAAACACCTGGAGTAACAGGCAAATTTGGCCTTGGAATGCGGAATGAAGCAGGGCAAAGACTAATAGAGTTTTGCCAAGAAAATGCACTGGTCATAGCAAACACCCTCTTCCAGCAACACAAGAGAAGACTCTACACATGGACATCACCAGATGGTCAACACCGAAATCAGATTGATTATATTCTTTGCAGCCAAAGATGGAGAAGCTCTATACAGTCAACAAAAACAAGACCAGGAGCTGACTGTGGCTCAGATCATGAACTCCTTATTTCCAAATTCAGACTTAAATTGAAGAAAGTAGGGAAAACCGCTAGACCATTCAGGTATGACCTAAATCAAATCCCTTATGATTATACAGTGGAAGTGAGAAATAGATTTAAGGGCCTAGATCTGATAGACAGAGTTCCTGATGAACTATGGAATGAGGTTCGTGACATTGTACAGGAGACAGGGATCAAGACCATCCCCATGGAAAAGAAATGCAAAAAAGCAAAATGGCTGTCTGGAGAAGCCTTACAAATAGCACTGAAAAGAAGAGAGGCGAAAAGCAAAGGAGAAAAGAAAAGATATAAGCATCTGAATGCAGAGTTCCAAAGAATAGCAAGAAGAGATAAGAAAGCCTTCTTCAGCAATCAATGCAAAGAGATAGAGGAAAACAACAGAATGGGAAAGACTAGAGATCTCTTCAAGAGAATTGGAGATACCAAGGGAACATTTCATGCAAAGATGGGCTCGATAAAGGATAGAAATGGTATGGACCTAACAGAAGCAGAAGATATTAAGAAGAGGTGGCAAGAATACACAGAAGAACTGTACAGAAAAGATCTTCACGACCCAGATAATCATGAGGATGTGATCACTAATCTAGAGCCAGACATCTTGGAATGTGAAGTCAAGTGGGCCTTAGAAAGCATCACTAAGAACAAAGCTAGTGGAGGTGATGGAATTCCCGTTGAGCTGTTTCAAATCCTGGAAGATGATGCTGTGAAAGTGCTGCACTCAATATGCCAGCAAATTTGGAAAACTCAGCAGTGGCCACAGGACTGGAAAAGGTCAGTTTTCATTCCAATTCCAAAGAAAGGCAATGCCAAAGAATGCTCAAACTACCGCACAATTGCACTCATCTCACACGCTAGTAAAGTAATGCTCAAAATTCTCCAAGCCAGGCTTCAGCAATATGTGAACCGTGAACTCCCTGATGTTCAAGCTGGTTTTAGAACAGGCAGAGGAACCAGAGATCAAATTGCCAACATCCGCTGGATCATGGAAAAAGCAAGAGAGTTCCAGAAAAACATCTATTTCTGCTTTATTGACTATGCCAAAGCCTTTGACTGTGTGGATCACAATAAACTGTGGAAAATTCTGAAAGAGATGGGAATACCAGACCACCTAACCTGCCTCTTGAGAAATCTGTATGCAGGTCAGGAAGCAACAGTTAGAACTGGACATGGAACAACAGACTGGTTCCAAATAGGAAAAGGAGTACGTCAAGGCTGTATATTGTCTCCCTGCTTATTTAACTTATATGCAGAGTACATCATGAGAAACGCTGGACTGGAAGAAACACAAGCTGGAATCAAGATTGCCGGGAGAAATATCAATAACCTCAGATATGCTGATGACACCACCCTTATGGCAGAAAGTGAGGAGGAGCTAAAAAGCCTCTTGATGAAAGTGAAGGAGGAGAGCGAAAAAGTTGGCTTAAAGCTCAACATTCAGAAAACGAAGATCATGGCATCCGGTCCCATCACTTCATGGGAAATAGATGGGGAAACAGTGGAAACAGTGTCAGACTTTATTTTTTTGGGCTCCAAAATCACTGCAGATGGTGACTGCAGCCATGAAATTAAAAGACGCTTACTCCTTGGAAGAAAAGTTATGACCAACCTGGATAGTATATTCAAAAGCAGAGACATTACTTTGCCGACTAAGGTCCGCCTAGTCAAGGCTATGGTTTTTCCTGTGGTCATGTATGGATGTGAAAGTTGGACTGTGAAGAAAGCTGAGCGCCGAAGAATCGATGCTTTTGAACTGTGGTGTTGGAGAAGACTCTTGAGAGTCCCTTGGACTGCAAGGAGATCCAACCAGTCCATTCTGAAGGAGATCAACCCTGGGATTTCTTTGGAAGGAATGATGCTAAAGCTGAAACTCCAGTACTTTGGCCACCTCACGCGAAGAGTTGACTCATTGGAAAAGACTCTGATGCTGGGAGGGATTGGGGTCAGGAGGAGAAGGGGACGACAGAGGATGAGATGGCTGGATGGCATCACTGACTCGATGGACATGAGTCTGAGTGAATTCTGGGAGTTGGTGATCGACAGGGAGACCTGGCGTGCTGCGATTCATGGGATCACAAAGAGTCAGACATGACTGAGCGACTGAACAGAACTGAACTCAACTGAAGGGGGCCGTGGGCACCTCCAATCTTTAGCCAGTGGGTCAGAAGCACAAGGTGACAAGTTGGGCTTGAGATTGTTGTCTGAAGGCAGTGCGGTCTTAGCCTGTGGGATCTGCAGCTGTGTCCAGGGAGATGGTGTCAGAATGGAGTTGAACTGCAGGACACCGAGCTGGTGTTGCAAAATGGCCTGATGCAGGGGAAACTACAGAGATCTAGTGACCAGAAGTGCCAGGGTAAGCAGAGAATTTTGTGCAATGCAGAGGAAAACACAAGACTTTTGCTTTACAGAACCATTTAACAAATAAGGAAGCCAAAGAAGAAAAGACCCAGGTGCTGGTCCCAGTCCATTCAGCTGGGGAACATAGACCAGCTGCGTTGTTCAGGTACAACATCATACTCCAGAAGTCACAGAATCACAGAAAGAGACGTAAAGAAGACCAGAAAGGCCTCTTACCTGACTCCAAAGACCCACTGTCTTCATCTGAGGAGGCAAGACCAGCCTGTGATGACAACACAGCCACGAAACCGTCCTTAAATTCCTCGAAGTTAACCTGTGAATTTGAGAAAAGCGGTCAACGCTGCTTTTCTACAAGCCACATACGTTAACACACTGGGCTTTGAGGTTTTCTCAGATGGAAGATCTTATATTGCCCTCAGCAGTGAGGACATTTATTTTTTTCAAATAGTTCAGTTCAGTTCAGTCGCTCAGTCATGTCCAACTCTTTGTGACCCCATGAATTGCAGTACGCCAGGCCTCCCTGTCCATCACCAACTCCCGAAGTTCACTCAAACTCATGTCCATCAAGTTGGTGACGCCATCCAGCCATCTCATCCTCTGTCGTCCCCTTCTCCTATTGCCCCCAATCCCTCCCAGCATCAGAGTCTTTTCCAATGAGTCAACTCTTCGCATGAGGTGGCCAAAGTACTGGAGTTTCAGCTTTAGCATCATTCCTTCCAAACACCTAGGACCGATCTCCTTTAGAATGGACTGGTTGGACCTCCTTGCAAGTATTTACTTAAGGTTTAAAAAAACTGAAGATATAGTAAGGCAATTAAGAGTGAATCATATATAGCTTTTATTATGTTGAGGTATGTTCCTTCTATTCCTTCTTTCTGGAGAGTTTTTATCATAAATGGATGTTGAATTTTGTCAAAGGCTTTCTCTGCATCTTGAGATAATTTTTCAATTTGTTACTGTGGTGAATTACGTTGATTGATTTGCGGATATTGAAGAATCCTTCCATCCCTGGGATAACGCCCACTTGGTCATGGTGTATGATCTTTTTAATGTATTGTTGGATTCTGATTGCTAGAATTTTGTTAAGGATTTTTGCATCTATGTTCATCAGTGATATTGGCCTGTGGTTTTCTTTTTTTGTGGCATCTTTGTCAGGTTTTGGTATTAGGGTGATGGAGGCCTCATAGAATGAGTTTGGAAGTTGACCTTCCTCTGCAATTTTCTGGAAGAGTTTGAGTAGGATAGGTGTTAGCTCTTCTCTAAATTTTTGGTAGAATTCAGCCGTGAAACCGTCCAGACCTGGGCTTTTGCTTGCTGGAAGATTTCTGATTACAGTTTCAATTTCCGTGCTTGTGATGGGTCTGTTAAGATTTTCCATTTCTTCCTGGTTCAGTTTTGGAAAGTTGTACTTTTCTAAGAATTTGTCCATTTCTTCCACCTTGTCCATTNTTGACCTTCCTCTGCAATTTTCTGGAAGAGTTTGAGTAGGATAGGTGTTAGCTCTTCTCTAAATTTTTGGTAGAATTCAGCTGTGAAGCCGTCTGGACCTGGGCTTTTGTTTGCTGGAAGATTTCTGATTACAGTTTCAATTTCCGTGCTTGTGATGGGTCTGTTAAGATTTTCTATTTCTTCCTGGTTCAGTTTTGGAAAGTTGTACTTTTTTAAGCATTTGTCCATTTCTTCCACGTTGTCCATTTTATTGGCATATAGTTGCTGATATTTAGTCTCTTATGATCCTTTGTATTTCTGTGTTGTCTGTTGTGATTTCTCCATTTTCATTTTTAATTTTATTGATTTGATTTTTCTCCCTTTGTTTCTTGATGAGTTTGGCTAATGGTTTGTCAATTTTACTTATCTTTTCAAAGAATCAGCTTTTAGCTTTTTTATTTTTGCTATGGTTGCTTTTGTTTCTTTTGCATTTATTTTTGCCCTAATTTTTAAAATTTCTTTCTTTCTACTAACCCTGAGGTTCTTCATTTTTTTCCTTTTCTAGTTGCTTTAGGTGTAGAGTTAGGTTATTTCTTTGACTTTTTTTTTTGTTTCTTGAGATAAGCCTGTATTGCTATGAACCTTCCCATTAGCACTGCTTTTACGGTGTCCCATAGGTTTAGGGTTGTTGTGTTTTCATTTTCATTCATTTCTATGCATATTTTTATTTCTTCTGTGATTTGTTGGTGATTCAGCAGTGTGTTGTTCAGCCTCCATATATTGGAATTTTCAATAGTTTTTTCTCCTGTAATTGACATCTAATCTTACTTCATTGTAGTCAGAGCATATGCTTGGAATGATTTCACTTTTTTTGAATTTACCAAGGCTAGATTTATGGCCCAGGATGTGATCTATCCTGGAGAAGGTTCAATGTGCACCTGAGAAAAAGGTGAAATTCATTGTTTTGGGGTGAAATGTCCTAGAGATATCAATTAGATCTAACTGGTCTACTGTATCATTTAAAGTTTGTGTTTCCTTGTTAATTTTCTGCTTAGTTGATCTATCCATATGTATGAGTGGGGTATTAATGTCTCACACTATTATTGTGCTATTGTTAATTTTCCCTTCATACTTGTTAGCATTCTATTTGTTCTTTGCTGTTATATAGGAAAGCAATTGACTATTGCATATTCATCTTGAATTCTTCAATCTTGTATATTCTATTTTTTTAATAAATAAGTTTTACTGAAACACAACCATGCCCACTAATTTATATATTGTCTGTGACTGTTCTTCAGCCACAACAGCAGAGTTGAGTAAATGAGACACAGACTTTATGGCCTGAAAGCCTGAAATATTTATACTGCTAACAATAATTGTACTCTTTGCCCATAATCTCAATGTAGGCACCTCACTGTCCTGACCTCTGTCTCCTGTATTTTCAGTTTACTTCCTGTAGACTTCTGACTCCAACAATTACAGGACTCTTGGGAACTTTCAATCCATTGATATAACACATCATTTTTTTTTTCTTTCTTTCCTCACCTATCTTATATTCTATGTTCCAGCATTTTGATCATCCTTTTTCATACTTCTCTTTCTTTTGAACACATTTATTTAAAACAATATCAAGCTTCAGTTCAGTTCAGTTCAGTCGCTCATTTCTGTCCAACTCTTTGCTACCACATGAATTGCAGCACGCCAGGCCTCCCTGTCCATCACCAACTCCCAGAGTCCACTCAAATTCATGTCCATCGAGTGGGTGATGCCATCCAGCCATCTTTGGATGGCACCCTTGGTCGTCCCCTTCTCCTCCTGCCCCCAATCCCTCCCAGCATCAGAGTCTTTTCCAATGAGTCAACTCTCCGCATGAGGTGGCCAAAGTATTGGAGTTTCGGCTTCAGTATCAGTCCTTCCAATGAACAACCAGGACTGATCTCCTTTAGGATGGACTGATTGTATCTCCTTGCAGTCAAAGGGACTCTCAAGAGTCTTCTCCAACACCACAGTTCAAAAGCATCAATTCTTCNGATCTCAAAAATACACAAGCAACTCCTGCAGCTCAATTCCAGAAAAATAAACAACCCAATCAAAAAATGGGCCAAAGAGCTAAACAGGCATTTCTCCAAAGAAGACATACAGATGGCTAACAAACACATAAAAAGATGCTCAACATCACTCATTATCAGAGAAATGCAAATCAAAACCACAGTGAGGTACCATCTCACGCCAGTCAGAGTGGCTGCAGTCCAAAAGTCTACAAGTAATAAATGCTAGAGAGGGTGTGGAGAAAAGGGAACCCTCTTACACTGTTGGTGGGAATGCAAACTAGTACAGCCACTATGGAGAACAGTGTGGAGTTTCCTTAAAAAACTAGAAATAGAACTGCCTTATGGCCTAGCAATCCCACTGCTGGGCATACACACTAAGGAAACAAGTATTGAAAGAGACATGTGTACCCCAATGTTCATTGCAGCACTGTTTATAATAGCCAGGACATGGAAGCAACCTAGATGTCCATCAGCAGATGAATGGGTAAGAAAGCAGTGGTACATATATACAATGGAGTATTACTCAGCCGTTAAAAAAAAAAATCAGTTCCAATGAGGTGGATGAAACTGGAGCCTATTATACAGAGTGAAGTAAGCCAGAAAGAAAAACACTGATACAGTATACTAATGCATATATATGGAATTTAGAAAGAGGGTAACAATAACCCTGTGTGCGAGACAGCAAAAGAGACACAGATGTATAGAATAGTCTTTTGGACTCTGTGGGAGAGGGAGAGGGTGGGATGATTTGGGAGAATGGCATTGAAACATGTACAATATCATATAAGAAATGAATCGCCAGTCCAGGTTCTATGCAGGATACAAGATGCTTGGGGCTGGTGCATTGGGATGACCCAGAGGGATGGTACAGGGAGGGAGGTGGGAGGGGGGTTCAAGATGGGGAACATGTGTACACCTGTGGTGGATTTATGCTGATGTATGGCAAAACCAATATTGTAAAGTAATTAGCCTCCAATTAAAATAAATTTAAATTTTAAAAAAGAGTGAATCATAAGCCCTTCACCAAAAAACACTGTTAACAACTCCATAAAAGGAAATTAGATAACATAGTTAGAAAAAAGGTGCAGAAAAGAGGTGTCTGATGACCACAAACATTAACACGTGAAGAAATATCCATGCCTTCACTACCCACCAAGACCTAGGCTAGTCTTCCACCAAGGTTCCTTTCCTGATTAAATCCCCTGCCCCTACACTGGGGGGGAAAAAAGCTCTGAACAATCACACATATGTCCTAAGAGTTTCTCTGGAGTACACGGACCTAAGAATGGGATTGCTGGGTCACAGAATATACATTTATATCCTCTCGGTAAATTGAATCTTTTGTCACTATACAATGCTGACCCTCTTCAGTTCAGTAATGCTTTTTACTCTAGAGACTAGCTTTCTTATGGAGCTTAAAAGTTTCATATTAACCAGTTTTATCCTCTTCAGCGACAACACAAAGCCTGTCTGATATTTTTGTGCCTTTGTTATCGTTTATTTTAACTCCTTATAAGATATTTTTGTTTTATATAGTCAATGTTCATTTAGAATTATTCAAATATTTTCCACTTTGCTTTTCATTTCTTCCTTCATTTCTGACCTTCTGCCTGGGATAGTTTCCCCTCTGTTTGAAATAGGTCTTTGAGACTTACGTGTTTTCTTAAGTATGCTGGCACTAAGCTCTTTTAGTGTGATTGTCTGAAATGTTTTAATTTCACTTTGATTCTTTTTTCAGCAAAAACATAATTTATTAAAAGAATATTGGAAATGATCCAGATGTGCCTAAAGAAAATGGGTAAATAAACTGTGATTCAGTCAGACAACGAAAGATGACAACAGGGGAAAAAAAAACACTGACAAGAGACGACGTATTGACCCTGCCCTGCACTATCTGAGTATAGACTGCAGACACAACACTGAGTGAGAGGACCAGAGTACGCACTGAGCATGCGCTGTGTATATCCACCTGCGTGAAGGTCAGAAATAGGCGAACAAATCGATGCTGTTCTCATCAAGACAGTGGTAACTGTTGGGGCCCGAGGGACCACAGGGGCACCTGAGGAGGGATGCAGGATGCTGGGGGCCCAGGTATGCTTGGAATGGATGTTCGCTGAGCTGCACACTTCCCAACTCTCTTCTCTACCTGTGCTTCACCTGAAGTCACACAGAAAGAAATCAACGCAAGATATACCTGTAGGTCAAAATGTCACCAGTATGTGCTAGAAAAGCAGGCCTGCGGCTGTAGGTCCAAGCATGCTTCCCACACCTGGCACAGAACTTGAATGAGCACATTTCTTTTGCTGCCTCTGAGCACTAAACGCAGCTGTTGGCTGTGGAACGTCTCTGCCTGGGTTACACACGTATCAGACTTGAAGGCGGACCACTTACACGTGTGTGTATTTTCTGGCTCCCCAACCAGCACGTGGTCTCATGGCTGACACACTGTAAATACTCAACAAATGTCTATTGGATGTGTTGGTCTCGATATCCTTTCAAAATTGAGCAGAATTCACCTTCTCAAGGAGACATTCTTTCACCTTACTTCTTTTTTAAAAAAAGTTCTATTGATTTATTTTTGGCTGTGCTGGGTCTTCGTTGCTGCATGCAGGCTTTCTCCATTTGTGGCGAGTGGGGCTACTCTTCCTTGTGGTGTATGGACTTACCATTCTAGTGGCCCTCACTGGAAGGTGGGCGTGAATTTGCTAAACTGCTAATATGACAATGTCTGAAGCCTCTTCTTTCTTTTTTAGGATGATGCATCAATTTCATCAGGTGGATCTATTAATTTATTGTTTTCAGTCACAACTCATGTCCAACTTTTTGCGACCCCATGGACTGCAACACACCAGGCTTCCCTTGTCCCTCACCATCTCCCAGAGTTTGCCCAAGTTCATGTCATGTCAGTGATGCCATCCAACCATCTCATTCTCTGTTTTCCTCTTCTCCCTACCCTTAATCTTTGCCGGTATCAGAGTCTTTTCCAATGAGTTGGCTCTTCCCATCAGTGGCCAGAGTACTGGAGCTTCAGCTTCAGCATCAGTCCTTCCAATGAATATTCCAGGCTGATTTCCTTTAGGATTGACTGGTTTGATCTCCTTTTGATTCAAAAATCTTCTCCAGCACCACAATTCAAAAGCATCAATTCTTTGCCACTCAGCCTTCTTTATGATTCAACTCTCACATCCATACATGACTGCGGGAAAAACCACTGCTTTGACTATATGGACCTTAACTAATCTTGTATTGAAAAGGCTGTGTCCAGACTTTTGCCATGTGGATCAATACTAGAAAGAGTATTCTTACATAGCTTTCATCTCACAGAGATATTGTATTGGTTTCATTTTACACACCTAGCTTCTAGATGTTGCCTAGCACATAAGAAGTGCTCAAAAATACTTGCTGAGGGACCTCTGTGGTAGTCCAGTGCCTAAGACTCCAAGCTCCCAATGCAGGGGACCCAGCTCCACTGCTGGTCAGGGAACTAGATCTCACATGCCGCAGCTAAGAGTTCTAATGCCCCAACTAAAGAGCCCACGTGTCGCAGGAAGACTGGTGCAGCTAAATACATAAATAAATATTAAAAAAAAAAAAAAAAAAAAAACCTTGTTGACTACACGGGAGCAGAATGAAACGGCCATTTTGTTTGATCCAATCTCAGATTTCTTTTGCGTCTTTGATAAAACTTATCAGCTTTCTTCTGAGCCATCAAACAGGAGGGGATTTGGGAATTCTCTGGTGGTTCAGTGGTTAGGACCCTGCACTCTCACAGCCGAGAGCCCAGGTTCAACCCCTCGTTGGGGAACTAAGATCCCACAGGCTGTGTAGCATCACCAAAAAAAAACACAACCAGGAGGGAATCTGATGGCTGAGTGTGCTGCTGTTTTATCTGATACCATCTGACTGTGTTTCTGTGTCCTCTGCCATCACAGCTCACAAAAAGGAGGAAGGGCCAGGACAAAAAACACCAAGGAAACCAGATAACCTGTTTATGCTGTTTTAACCAGTGCTGATTTTCACAAATGTGCCTTTTGCTCACTTAGCCCTCGAATACAATTCCTGGTGATATCAAGAGGGGCTAGGCCATGAGAGATCAAAATCACACCCAATTTTTTTTTTCCCGGCCACACCACGAATGGCATGTGGCATCTTAGTTCACCAGCCAGGGGTGGAACAAGCTCCCCCTGCAGTGGAAGCACGGAGTCTTAACCGCTGGACCACGAGGGAAGTTCCCACACCTGAGGCTTAAGTCCATAAGGAAAAAGCTGCTGCTGCTGCTAAGTCACTTCAGTCGTGTCCGACTCTGTGTGACCCCATAGACGGCAGCCCACCAGGCTCCCCCATCCCTGGGATTCTCCAGGCAAGAATACTGGAGTGGGTTGCCATTTCCTTCTCCAATGCATGAAAGAGAAAAGTGAAAGTGAAGTCGCTCAGTCTGTCCGACTGTTAGCGACCCCATGGACTGCAGCCCACCAGGCTACTCCGTCCATTGGATTTTCCAGGCAAGAGTACTGGGGTGAGGTGCCATTGCCTTCCCCGAAGGAAAAAGCAGTAGAGGGGAAAGCGACCGAGCAGGGTGAGGCGGGCGTGTGAGGCAGAGTCCTCCTCGCTGCAGGAGCAGCTCTGTGACAGCACCGGCCACACGGGCTCTGGGGAAGTGACAGGAGTCAGATTCGCCTAGAAGCTCCCCTGGGCCAGCAGGGAGGCGTTTCAGGTGGTTCTTCATCTGTTTCTGCCCAAGAACCAACTCAGGCACCTTTCCAGGCTAGAATTCTTTTTCTCATTCAAAATGAGACCAGCTGTATTGAGTTCTGTGGGGGAAACACTCTTCCTCCAAAGGCGAGATGGCCAACACTATTGCAGGCAGTGCTTTTTGGCTCCTGTTATTTTATTTGTTTTGCAGTCTGTGGGATCTCAGTTTCCAAACCAGGGATTGAACACGGGCCCCTGGCAGTGAAAGCCCAGATTCCTAATTACTGGACCACTAGGGAATTCCCAGGCACTGTTTTTAAAATGAACATGTGTACCTCCCTGATGGTCTAATGGTTAAGAATCCACCTGCCAATGGAGTGCACGTGGGGTTCGATCCCTGGTCCGGGTAGATCACTCATGCTGTGGAGCAACTAAGCCCAAGCACCACAACTACCGAGCCTGCACTCTCGAGCCAGGGCTCTGCAACAGGAGAAGCTCCTGCGATGAGGAACGACGAACACCTCCCCCTCGCTGCAACTGGAGAAAGCCTACAGGCAGCAACGCCGAGGGCAGCCAAAAAAAAAAATTTCATTAATTACAAGCATAAAACGAACATGTTACATCTGGACACATTTAAGAAACAGGAACACTAAGACGCTTCTCAGTGTTCCTGTCAGGAAAACAAGGCATGGTCCAGGCTTCAGATGACCTTTCTAGGGGACCTTGAACTTCCTAGAGAAAAGAACTCCATGCACACTTTCTTCCTATCTGGGACAGATACATTCAGAGGGCGCCTCTGAAGGCAGGGAGCCTTCGTTCCTGCAACAGCAATGCGCGATGTTTTGTCCAGCTGCTGGACGAATTTCATGCTGGGCAATTTTATGAGACAATCTGCCTTCGAGGTACTTCGAAGCTGCCTCTGAACGACCCAGCACATGAGCTGCACACAGATCACTGTGTTTTGTGAACCATCCATAACAACCTTCCACTCCCCAGACAAATCAGTCACCACAACTACCGAGCCTGCACTCTCGAGCCAGGGCTCTGCAACAGGAGAAGCTCCTGCGATGAGGAAGGACGAACACCACCCCCTCGCTGCAACTGGAGAAAGCCTACAGGCAGCAACGCGGAGGGCAGCCAAAAAAAAAAAATTCATTAATTACAAGCATAAAATGAACATGCTACATCTGGACACATTTAAGAAACAGGAACACTAAGACACTTCTCAGTGTTCCCGTCAGGAAAACAAGGCATGGTCCAGGCTTCAGATGACCTTTCTAGGGGACCTTGAACTTCCTAGAGAAAAGAACTCAGTGCACACTTTCTTCCTATCTGGGACAGATACATTCAGANATCTGGACACATTTAAGAAACAGGAACACTAAGACACTTCTCAGTGTTCCCGTCAGGAAAACAAGGCATGGTCCAGGCTTCAGATGACCTTTCTAGGGGACCTTGAACTTCCTAGAGAAAAGAACTCAGTGCACACTTTCTTCCTATCTGGGACAGATACATTCAGAGGGCACCACTGAAGGCAGGGAGCCTTCATTCCTGCAACAGCAACGCACGATGTTTTGTCTAGCTGCTGGACGAATTTCATGCTGGGCAATTTTATGAGACAATCTGCCTTCGAGGTACTTTGAAGCTGCCTCTGAACGACCCAGCACGTGAGCTGCACACAGATCACTGTGTTTTGTGAACCATCCATAACAACCTTCCACTCCCCAGACAAATCAGCCGTTAAACACCTTTCTGGAAAAACAGAACAAAAACAAATCTCTGGAAGTTACTATGCTTTAAAAAGGGCAATTTTTTAAAAATTAAAAAACTTTTTAAAAAAGGGGCAATTTTGAGAAACCTCTTTCTACAACACAAGAGTTCCATAAAAGGAAAAATAGCACCCCATTTCCTCCTGGCTTTCCTTTGATGAGTATCTCTAGTTAACTGGTGTTTCTCAGACACCCACAGCAGTCACCACAGGCTCTCCACTCTTTTCTCTGCGAGAATCGAGTCCAGTACCCACCCTGGCGAACTGGTTGTTTCCGAGAAGTGTGTGCAGAAGGACAGGCAGCTGTTTTTCCAGATGGAGCTTCAGGCAGAGCTGGGTCAGCTCCTCCCGGTCCAGGAAGCCTGTCCCCGTGGTGTCACAGCTGCTGTAGACGTCCCTAAGTTGCGAAACGTAGTGGTTCTCTTCCTCCTTGTCCATCCCATCGCAGGCCGCGTGCAGGACAGGAAGACGCTGCACCGTCGGACTGGCCCTCGCCTCCCTCCACTGTCCCGGGGCACTGGGCAGTGTGGCCCAGGCAGGGTAGGTGCTGGGGTGTGGGCACCAGGGTCCACTTAGGGTGCGCGAGGCTGGAGGAGGTCAGTGAGGCTAGAGACGTGTTCGCAGGGAATCAATCCGTCCTCTACTAGCTTGAAAAACCAGAAGTACTTTGTTCTGTTTAAAAAAAAAAAAAAAAAGCACCTAATGTAGAATAATCAGAAAAAAAACATGTAAGTATAAAGAGGACCAAAGTCATCCAAAATTTCATCACCTAAAAAAATATCATTATTATTATTTTGGCAAATATTCACTCTATGTTTTTCTCTATGCACTTACACACAGGACCTGCTGGGCACCCGGCACTCCTGCCCTAGGATTCTAGTCAGGCAGAACTCAGGTGTGGGGCTGGAGGTCAGAGGGCACTGAAGGGCCTCTCAAGAGCAGTGATGAGCCAGTCCCATCCTGAGGGGGCTTGCTGGACCATGGCCCCCTCCCAATTCCACTCAAGGGCTGATTCAGGGAGAGGGCCCCCACCCTTGGCCCACTGTCACCCCGGTCATGCCAGCTTTGCACATCACAGTTGAATCCTGGCCATTCAGAAACTTCTTTTCCTCTCCTTTCTCTCATCCCTAGGAAACTGAGACCCTGACCCAACAGAGCAGGTGCTTTGTCTTCGGCCATCCAGGCATATGCCAGTGGTGTGATTCAGACCAGCATTCTACAGGTCAGGCACAAAAGACCTTTCAGGCGCCCTTTGCTAGGACACTTCCTAACCTCCATCCAAGATAAGGACCAAACTGGCTGGCGTCCTGGCCCTGTTCCCCGGCCGCCGGGGAGGGGACCCTTGAAGGGGGACACCCCCTCATCCCTCCATGCCGTGCTGCACCCCTCGAGGGATCAAGTGTGGGCGACCGACTGTCCCCGCCGTGGGCCGGGAGGGTCAGCTGAGTGCCTGGCGATCACCTCCCCACTTCCTTGCTTCGTGGGTTGCCGCGGCCCCGGCTCCTTATACTGGCTTTAGGCTTCCCAGGTGACGCTAGTGGTAAAGAACCTGCCTGCCAATGCAGGAGATATAATTATGAGATGTGTGTTGGATCCCTGGGTTGGGAAGATCCCCTGGAGAAGGGAATGGCTAACCACTCCAGCATTCTTGCCTGGAGAATCCTCATGGACAGAGGAGCCTGGCATGCTACATACAGTCCAAGGGGTCACAAAGAGTCAGACACAACTGAAGTGACTTAAGCACAGCAGAGTACTGCTTTTAAAACGCTGGGGTAAATATTGGCAGAAAGGAGTCGTTGCTTCTGGTCACAGGAGCCCTCCTTCTGCCCCAGGATGGGAGTCTTTTTTCAGCCAAGATTCAGCATGGCAAACCTCAGCGATGAGATGGACCAGGAAGGTTTGAAAAACTGAAAGGGTGCCTCCACCCGGGATATATGCTGGGGCTCAGGTCTGTACCACTAGCACGCTGATGCCTCTGGCCTCCCCAGGACTCGAGAGTCCTAGAAAAGGGCTGGACAAGTCACTGGACATTCTAAACACCTCGGAACTATGACATCTTTTCTACTGTGCTCATCACACCACGGATGACAGCAGAATCACCATCCTGCACACGGGTCCCCAGGTTCCCAGTTGCTCAAATCCTATTTCCAGAAATGTTTCCCCTCCCTCCCTCCCGATGGGGAAAAGGGATCAACCCAAGCACAGAACAAGAAGGTGAGAAGAAGAAGGGCTTTACCCTGTCCCTCCCAGCAGGAAGCCAGGAGTATATTACTCCGACTCTGTTCAGACTCCCCAGCCTGTGTATGGCGGCAAAGAATGCTGTCCCCTAGAATCCCCACGCAGGACCCTGGAAGGGAGACAGAGGGGACCCTTAGGTGGGGTCCAGTGTCCTGCACTGCCCACCCTTGGCACCCAGGCCTACTCACCCGTGAAGTGCAGGCCTCACAGCCAAGTGGTCCTTATAAATAATAGAACGTCCAAGGCCCTCTTCAGTTTCTCTCTTCACCCAAGCTAAATTATTTAATCCTTTCTGGATTCTACAAATACATAAAGGTCAGCGCATGGAACAGAAAGCCCAGCCACATTCAACGTTCCAGATTAAGAGGAGCCCTTGGCTTATCCCGGTTTGATTCTTTTGAAGTTGGAATCTGTAGATTCTCAGTAATATGAATGTTATAAAACTTTATTTAAAATTGGAGCGTACACTTTGCTACCAGGTGAGGCAAAAACCCTG
Organism: Oreotragus oreotragus; assembly: GCA_006410675.1. Classification (NCBI taxonomy): domain Eukaryota; kingdom Metazoa; phylum Chordata; class Mammalia; order Artiodactyla; family Bovidae; genus Oreotragus; species Oreotragus oreotragus. The sequence goes on along the minus strand of SJYX01007128.1, from coordinate 58,251 downwards.
TTTTCATCCTGGGGAGAAAAACCTGCCCTCAAACAAACTGAATACCAGTTAAGAAACAGTGGCTGACCACCACTCTGTAGGACCACGCAGCCCTCTGGAGGCCATGAGGGAAGGTGTAGGTTTGCATTTAACTGGAGAACAGCGATGAAGGAATTTAATCCGTGGCCCTGGAAACCTGCTGGGTATCAAGACAGGGAGAAGGACTATGGCCTCTCACAAGCAGCTGGGTGTGCTGTGTGGAACCAGAGCATCGCAACCCAGAACAACTCCAAACAAGGTCCTCCAAAAAACCCTGTAAAAGCATGCTGACCCAAACAAGCAGCACCAAGGTCGCATTCTAGATGGCATGTTCTGTATCTGGAGAGATGTTACAACTCTGATTAAATATTGAAGCCCAGCCTTGGGTTCCACAAGAGGAGGTCTGGGCACCATGTCAAATAGCCTTGGGATTGGAAATCAAACTTCACACTTCAGCACTTCTGAGCTTTAAGGATTCATCTCTGCATTAGCTGTTTCCATGGCTTCTTTTCTTATTTTTCAAAACGTATACTATTCACTTACTTTGCCAAGGTCAGCCCTATCTCAGCGATAAAGCTTGAGAGGCCATCACTTTTATCAAAAGGATTTTCCAATCCCAACAGTATAAAAATAAGCCGATGCATCATTTAATTGGAGATTAATATAGTCTTTGCTCTTCCTACACACTTCCTAAAGTGGTTTTTTTTTTGGCTGCACCAGGTATTAGGTGTGGCACGTGGGAATTTTTAGTTGCAGCATTTGGGATCTGGTTCCCTGACCAGGGATTGAACTCAGGCACCCTGGAAGTGGGAGCAGAGAGTCTTAGCCACTGGACCACCAGGGAAGTCTCCCTAAAGATTTTTATAATCACATGTACTTATATTCATGCTGGGATTATAGCCACAGACCCAGTGGTTATAAAACATCTACATAATTAGTTGGTTATATACATGAAGTTATCCACATAAGGTTCTACATATAAAAATGAGCTTCTCTATGTGTACCACTACATGTACGCAAATACAGAAAACCTTACTCTCAGTACCAATATCAGCTTCTACCTTAAATTCAACTAGAAAATTCTACCATAAAGAAAGCAATAGTTTCTCTTCTTCACTAAAAGTAGCCAGTAACAGTGTAGAAGAGTTGACAGAACTGGGATACTCCAGTTTTGAATCCCTAGTGTCACAGCTGATAGGGTACAGATCATCAGTGTGTGAGTCAAAACAGCTGTGGGGGGGACTTCCCTGGTGGTCCAGGCATTAAGACTCCTAATGCAGGGGGCACATGCCACGTTGCAAGGCCAAAAAAAAAATTTTAATGAGAAACAGTGGGGAACGGTGACGTCATGCAAAGTGGCAGGGGAAGAAACTCCACCAGAGCAAAACTGAGCCATAAAGAGGGACTGGAAGGAACTACTTGAAACTCTAGAACCAGATCAGACACAGCAAGGTGGTGAAAACCGGCTGCTGATCTTTGTAAGAGAGCGGTGAGCAGGAGCCAGTCACTACCCTCGACGCCGTGGGGACCGGAGCCGTGAGCACAGCTGCCGAAAGTCCTCTGGCTGGAGCCAGAGCGGGCAATCTGGACCACGCCACCCGAGGCCTGGGACTGTGCGTTTCGCTGGTGACTGAGGGCCTGGAGCAGATTCCGGCCTTGGGGCCAGCTTCCTTGGGCTGCAGGAGCTTCCCTCAGAGCACCTCTGTATCGCTGTTTGGTCACTCAGTCATGTCTGACTCTTTCGGACCCCATGGACTGTAGTTCGCCAGGCTCTTCTGCCCATGGGATTTTACTGGCAAGAATACTAGAGTGGGTTGCCATTTCCCTCTCCAGGGGATCTTCCTGACCCAGGGAGCCTGCATCTCCTGCACTGGCAGGCAGGTTCTTTATCGCTGAGTCACAAGGGAAGCCCTCAGCGCATCTAGGAGACGGCTAAGACGAACAGCAAGACTCTGCGGGGCAGGCCTTTGTCAGGTCACTGACTGGCTGCAGACATCGCAGAATGGAAACGTCAGTCCCCACCCACAACAAAGAACACACTTTGCAAAAAGAGCTTAGAAAAGTCCCAAAGACAACTGCAGTCCTCCACTAATAAAAATCATTCGTGTCTGAGTGTGGGAGAACCAGTGTCCAGATTCAGCAAAAACTTAGCATGCTGGAGTCTTTTTTACAGTAGAATTTCTTTTTTATTTAAGACAGTGTGGTCCATTTAATTTAATTTGTTTTTGTCTGCACTTCACGGCTTGTGAGCTCTTAGGCCCCTGACCAGGGCTAGAACCTGATCCCACTGCAATGGAAGCACAGAGTCCTAACTGCTAGACTGTCAGGGAATTCCCTATACTAGAATTTCTAAATTTAACTCTCTGCACTTCTACCCAAATATTAAACGGCAGCCGCATGCAATAAGCAGTGATAAATTTCCCTTCTGAAGGAACCACAGCGAGTGCAATGGAAGGGCATTTGCTAAAACAGACTTCTGATTCTAAAGACCCCCAAAATAACTTTTACACAGTTTAATCATTGCTGCCCAATCTCCCTCAACATGATGACTTTTTTCAAGGTTTTAAAAAAAAGTATTTAATTGGAGGATTTACAATATTGTGGTGGTTTTCGCCATACGTAGACACGAATCAGCCATGGGTGCATACGTGTCCTCCCATCCTGAACCCCAGTCCCAGCCCCCTCCCCACCCGTGCCTCTAGCTTGTCCCAGAGCACTGGCTCTGAGCGCCCTGCTTCACGCAGCACACTCGATCTGGTCACCTGATTTACATACGGCAATGCGCATGTTTCAGTGCTCTCTCTCAAATCATCCCACCCTCACCTCTCCCCACATAGTTCTGCTGTTTAATCTGTGTCTCTCTGCTGCCTTGCATATAGGATCGTCATTACTGGTTTTCTAAATTCCATATACGTGCACTGTTGCTGTTTCTCTGACTTACTTCACTCTGTATAATGGGCTCCAGTTTCATCTACCTCATTAGAACTGACTCTGATGTGCTCCTTTTGATAGCCAAGTAACATTCCATTGTGTATATGTACCACAACTTCCTTGTCCATTCATCTGCTGATGGACATGTAGGTTGCTTCCACGTCCGAGCTATTGCCAACAGTGCTGCCATGAACACTGGGGCACGTGTGTCTCTTTCAGTTCTGGTTTCCTCAGTGTGTATCCCCAGCAGTGGGATTGCTGGGTCATATGGCAGTTCAGTACAATGAATTTTTAAAGAAATCTGTCACCTAGCTGCATTCATTATAGCAGATGGACATTAAACCAATATAGTACGTAACAGCTCATTATCTCAATGAGTATAAACTTGAATTTTCAACACCGAGCAGGTCTGGAAGTCACGGCTCACCCCTGCTGTCTTCCTCACATGGACTTTTATTGGCTGTTTTATGAGTGATTTCTGTAACCTTGTTATTCGATCCAGATTTCCCAAGGATAACCTACTTTGCCTGTGACCCTCAATCTGAGAATAATGTTACAGAATATCAGAGTCAGAAAAGGGTGGCCNGTCTTCCTCACATGGACTTTTATTGGCTGTTTTATGAGTGATTTCTGTAACCTTGTTATTCGATCCAGATTTCCCAAGGATAACCTACTTTGCCTGTGACCCTCAATCTGAGAATAATGTTACAGAATATCAGAGTCAGAAAAGGGTGGCCCCAAAGGGTGCCATTCAATCACCCCATTTCACACATGAGGACCTGATATCGTACACTTAAGCACGGAGGGAGATTTCCTCAGAAGGCTGAAGAACGTGGATGGAGCGGACGAGCGCAAAGGCAGGCTGGGAAGGGAACCTCTCCTGCCACTCCAAGTGTGCGGTGCTTCCTTAGCCTCAAGGTGAGACCCTCTATCAGGGAAATCCCTGCCGATGCTTGTAACTGTATACACTGTATACAGCTCAGTGACCAAGGAGCAGCCCCATGGACTCCCCACGGTCTTCTTCTCCTGTCTTAGACTTTGCTGGTTTTCAAGATGTACCAATGAGGTCAACCCAGGCAGCTGGAGCTGCTCATGCTGACCATTCACAGCTCCATCCTCTGTCTCAACGGCATCAAGTTAGTAGGTTAAAATCTGCTCTGGGAGGGCTATTTATATCACAGTCATTGGAAAATGCTTCAACGTAGGACTTTGGAGGACAGTGGGAAAGCTTTGTTAGTATACCACATCACTGGCTAAAATGTAAAGACTGATCAACATTAAGTTTTGATAGAGACGTGGAGCAACTGGAATGCTCAGAACTTGTTAGTAGGGGTATAACNCAACGTAGGACTTTGGAGGACAGTGGGAAAGCTTTGTTAGTATACCACATCACTGGCTAAAATGTAAAGACTGATCAACATTAAGTTTTGATAGAGACGTGGAGCAACTGGAATGCTCAGAACTTGTTAGTAGGGGTATAACGGGCACAACAGCTCTAAAAACCTGCTCAGTTTTATCTTCCAAAGCTAAACACATACCCACCCTACAACATGGCAATTCAACACTGAGGTTCCAACTCAAATAGAAACCATAGATTTGTGCACCAAAAGACATGCTTTCTTAAGCAACATTATTCATTGTACCTTAAACTAGAAGCAATGCAAATATCCATCAACAGTAAAAATATAAGTGGAGACTTCCCTGGTAGTCCAGTGGTTAGGACTCTGCGCTTTCTCTGCAGGGGCCGTGGGTTCAATCCCTGGCTGAGGAACTAGGGTCCTGCAAGCCATATGGCCAAAAACAAGCAAAAGTAAAAATAAGTCATTTGAGGCATATTCTGGGAAACTGTAAAGCCACGGAAAGGAATGAGCTACGGAACAACCCCGATCTTACAAACATGACGGAAGAAGCAGATATTGCAAGATTCCACTCGCATTAAGTTCAAAAGAAGAACAAATTAACCTGCAGTGTTAGAAGTTAAGATAGTGAGACTTCCTTGGTAGTCCAGTGGTTAAGAATCCACCTGACAATGCAGGGGCCATGGGTTCGGTTCCTCATCTAGGAAGATTCCACATGTCCTGGGGCAACTGAGCCCCTGCATCACAACTACTGAGGCCGCGTGCTCTAGAGCCCATAATCCGCAACAAGAAAAGGCACCACAGCAAGAAGCCTGAGCACTGGAACTGGAGAGCACAGCCCCCACTCACCACGACTAGAGAAAGCCCACCAGCAGCAACGAAAACNGGCCATGGGTTCGGTTCCTCATCTAGGAAGATTCCACATGTCCTGGGGCAACTGAGCCCCTGCATCACAACTACTGAGGCCGCGTGCTCTAGAGCCCATAATCCGCAACAAGAAAAGGCACCACAGCAAGAAGCCTGAGCACTGGAACTGGAGAGCACAGCCCCCACTCACCACGACTAGAGAAAGCCCACCAGCAGCAACGAAAACTCAGCGCTGACCAAAACAAAATGAAGACGGAGAACGCCATCCAAAAAACTGATTAGCCTTATTAAAAAAAATAAAAGAATACCCATCTCATTCTTCTCAGCAAATTCCAGAAGAATCAGAAATTTTAACCAAAAAAAAAAGTAATCTATGAAACACCTAGAATGAAAAACAGCTTCTTCATCATCCTTAAAAGAGTGGGAAGTGTGGGGAGTTTGCTTAAAAGTCAAAATTTCTATGAACAAAAGAATAAAGTCAGAAGATGGGGTCGTGAAGAGTCAGACACGACTGAACGACTTCACTTTCACTTTTCACTTTCATGCACTGGAGAAGGAAATGGCAACCCACTCCAGTGTTCTTGCCTAGAGAATCCCAGGGATGGGGGAGCCTGGTGGGCTGCTGTCTGTGGGGTCGCACAGAGTCGGCCACGACTGAAGCGACTTAGCAGCAGCAGCAGCAAATGCCAACAACAGCAGCAAAAACAACAACCACGGGGTACTATACACTGGGTGACTTAAAGCAACAGAAATGTATTTTCTCACAGTCCTGGAGGCTAGAAGTCCAGGATCAAGGTGCTGGCAGAGCTGGTTTCTTCTGGGATGTCTGTCCTTCCTGCTGTGTCCTCATGTGGGCGTCCCTCTGTGTACGTGTCTGGATCCTAATCTCCTTTTCTTACAAGGACACAGTCACACCGGACCAGGGCCACCTGCTGGGCTGCAGCTGGAGGCCAACAAGCCCTGTAGCTCAGCTGTGGGACCAAAGAAAGACCGCAGATACAATGACGGAGACGTCCACAGTTTATCCGACAGAGGACCTTTCAAGACCGAAGCACAAGGTCCTCAGGAGTTCTGCTGCCACTTTTGGGATGACCCAGCTAGCAGGCCTGGTCATGAAGCTGCTGTGAGGCCTCGGTTAAAGTGCTTCAGCTCTTGGAGCCTGGGCTTCCTGAGACATCAAACAAGGAGGCCAAACCTCACGGCCCAAGGCACCTTCATCCTCTGACATCCTGGTTCTCTCAGGTCCATCACAACATCTTTGGGCTACATTCATCACTGAGCAGGAGTCCAGGGAATGAGGTCTCAGGGACACAGGGCTCAGGGGCCACGCTTCTTACACCTAGANACAAGGAGGCCAAACCTCACGGCCCAAGGCACCTTCATCCTCTGACATCCTGGTTCTCTCAGGTCCATCACAACATCTTTGGGCTACATTCATCACTGAGCAGGAGTCCAGGGAATGAGGTCTCAGGGACACAGGGCTCAGGGGCCACGCTTCTTACACCTAGAACCCTGGAACCAGTCTCACCACAGACACTGTCTCCTGTCTCCCTCTGGCCTTTGCACAGAGTCTGGGTCAATATCTGCTGTCTCCCATTCTCTCTCCCTCCCTTTTTCTGGACTGGAGAGAAGGCAACATGAATTGTTCTTGGACATCCACGCAAACGTCGGCAGACGTGCATTATGCACCATTAGCAGCAAACCAATTACATAACCAGAGGTACTGGAGCACAGTGCACGGTGGCCAAACAGACCTGCCTTAAACATCAATAGGGAAACGCCCTGACACTTCAGAGCTCCAGAGTCGCCTGTTCAACTACATTTGTGCCATTCTTTCCAACCAACTTCACATTGTCCTCAACGCGCTGAAACGTTTTTAAAATTGTGCCTACATGGAAAATGTTGAAAGCCAGGTCAGTCTCAGGACACAAATGACAGCATTTATAAGACTCTAGCCCAGCTCACTGTACACATGGCCATCCAGAAACACATAGCCAAAGATGAAAATGATGTGGATCAGAAATGGAATCAAAGCTGACAGAACAGTGAAAAAGAACATATGCTAATAAACAATCCAACATAATGTAATAGAGGGCACTGGTCTCTCTTTTCCAAACACTGTGGATCATATCACATTTACTCTAAAGAAAAGAGTCTAAAAGAAAGAAAGGAAGGGGACTGCCCAGCAGACACAGAAAAGTGAATGTACAAAGCTACTGCCCTTAAGCCTTTTCTTTTCTCCCTCTCCCACTTAAGTAAAAGATCTACCAGAAGAATATGTAATATGTAAAATGTAACGTGTGATCCTCTGGGTTTCTAAGGCCGGCTACTCCTTTACCCTACTAATCAAACACTGAAGTGGATTCCAGAGATTTTAGTCCAGCTGGGTTGGCACAACTCAAAAGAAAGATACCATCTGCCCACGATCTTCTGTGGGAATCAGGAGGCCTCCACGCCCGGCCACGGCCTTTGGGTTGGAGCCTACTCAGCCAGGCCTGGAAACGGCCCCTCAGAAGACTGGAAGAGGCCTCCCTGGAAAGATCTATGCCCAGGAGAGATGAACAGGGGATGAGCAGGTCCTGGTAAGAGGAAGGAGACACAGAGGGATTCACCTAGTTCTGTGGTCAATCCTCACAGCTTCGACGGCAGGTTCGGGAAGGGCCCCCTGGTGCACTGTTAGCCTGGGGACCCAGCAAATGGGCAACTTCACCTCTGACAAGAGGCCCCTGAAACAGGGCAACCCCACACCGACTCATCTCCGCACTTCTGCATGGGAGGATGCGGGCCTCGGGGATCTGCCGTGNGATCCTCACAGCTTCGACGGCAGGTTCGGGAAGGGCCCTCTGGTGCACTGTTAGCCTGGGGACCCAGCAAATGGGCAACTTCACCTCTGACAAGAGGCCCCTGAAACAGGGCAACCCCACACCGACTCATCTCCGCACTTCTGCATGGGAGGATGCGGGCCTCGGGGATCTGCTGTGCCTTCCTGCTGTCGGATGTTATCTCCCATCCTTGATTTATGTTAGAATCTCTCTTTTTTAAATTATTATTATTTTTTAATTATGCATTCAGCTGTGCTGGGTCTTAGTTGAGGCACGTGGGATCTTCGGTCTTCATTGCGGCACTCAGGATCTTTAGTTGCGGCATGTGGGATCTAGTTCCCTGACCAGGGATCGAACCTGGGCCCCCTGCATTGGAAGCTCAGAGTCTTAGCCACCAGATCACCTGGGAAGTCTCTATGCGAGAAACTGGCCTCAGAAGTGCTTTGGGAAAAGAAGTGCGAGATCTAAGGCACAGGCTGGAGGAATGGCATTTTAAAGGGAGCCGCGCACTGACGGCCACGGGGGTCCTGACTTCTCTGAGCATCTGTGTCCCTAACCGGTGGCCTGTGGGCAACAGCGGGGAAGGCATTTTCTCATTGCCTTTACAATGAGAGACACTTTACGCAGAACTAGTCAATAGCTGGGCTGGGTTTCCACTGCCGCGCGCAGGCTTTCTCTTGATGGCAACTAGGGGCTACTCTTCATTGCAGTGCGGGGCTTCTGTTGCAGAGCACAGGCTCCAGGTGCGCGGGTTTCAGCAGTTACAGCTTGCGGGCTTAGCTGCCCCTCGGCGTGTGGGGTCCTCCCGGACCAGGAATCAAACTTGTGTCCCCTGCAGTGGCAGGCAGATTCTCATCCACTGTACCACCAGGGAAGTCCAGTGAGAGACAACTTTGAAAAAAAGAATCATCCCATGGCAAAGATACTTCCCTCTGATTCAATGGCGGTGCAAACTGACCTGAAGTAAATCCAGCTGGGTTCGCAAGAAAACATGAGTCATGAGGAAAGCCAGGATAAGACCTCAATCTTTTAAAGAAAAACACAGGCTGTGCACCCTAGATTGTGTGTGCCTGGGTGGAGAAGGGCTGGATGTTTTAGGCCAGAACCTAATGTTCTTTTCATTGGTGCCTATTCTACTCTAAACATACCCACTGTTAACATTAGTTATTACAGCTTTTATTTCTATAATTAACTCTTTCATAAGCTATTACAACCTTGTAGCTATTAATAGTTCAGCTTGCTAACAACATCCTAAGTCAAAACCACAGGTTGAGATGAATACAAATGTTGTTTGGTTCCCAAAAAGGCCAATTTGTTCCAGTTCACTCACACACCAGGTGGAGCAGCTAAACCTTTGATAGAAAAAACAGTTTTGATAGCTTGCCAAGTTTGGGGCAATCACAGCAACTGAAAAATGAGTGAGGAATCCTGAAAAAAAAAAGAGAAGGAAAGACAGAAAGCCCCCAATTCTGCAAACACTACCTAATTCACCAGATGACCCAACTGTGCGTGTGTGGAGCAGCTTCCAAGCAGCTAAGGCAAGACTAAAACAACTGAGGGACTTCCTTGGTGGTCCAGGAGTTAAGAGTCCTCCTTCTGACACAGGGGACTTGGGTTCGATGCCTGGTCGGGGAACCGGATCCTACATGCCATGGGCAACTCAGCGTGCGTGCCACAGTGAAAGATCCTGCATGCCACAACTAAGACCAACACAGCCAAATAAATAAATAATTTTTAACAAAAAGAATACAAGAACTGAAATGAGATTTGAGCTGCTGCCCAGAGGCAGAGTTTTCAGTATGAAGCCAACAGCACTGCCTACTACAACAAACACAAATGAACACTCTTCAGAGGAATATAACAGAAACATCCTTCTCCATGATACACCTTCACAATGTCCGGGACATAGTCCAAAATTACTCACAACAATGAAGAACCAGGAAAGAGTAAGAGAAGTCAAAACCAGAGATGAACCTCAAAATGAGTGAGATGTTGGGATTAGCTGCCTTAATATCCTTTGCCAGCTTAATTATACCAAGGATGTGAAAGAAAAGATTCTCCTAATGAATGCACATACAGAAAACCTCAGCAGAGAAACAGAATCAGTAAAACAGCCAAATGGAAATTTGAGAAGTTAAAAAAACCCCGTAATATCTGAAATTTTAAAATTCAAATAAAGGGCTTAATAGCAGAATGGATATGACAGAGGGAAAAAGTCAGAGAACTTGAAGACAGATGAATAGAAATCATCCAATCTTAAGACTACAGAAAAGGAAATTATTTAAAGATTAGCCTCAGGGATTAAAAAGATAATTTTCAGAAGTCTAGCATACGTCCGAGGAGGAGAAGAGAGGGAATTAGGCAGAAAAACGGACTGAAGAACAAACGGCAAAGATTATCCCAAATTTGGTGAAAAACAAAAATGTACAGATTCAAGAAACTCAGTGAACCCCAGTTAGCCAAAAAGTTAANGGGATTAAAAAGATAATTTTCAGAAGTCTAGCATACGTCCTAGGAGGAGAAGAGAGGGAATTAGGCAGAAAAACGGACTGAAGAACAAACGGCAAAGATTATCCCAAATTTGGTGAAAAACAAAAATGTACAGATTCAAGAAACTCAGTGAACCCCAGTTAGCCAAAAAGTTAATAAAACTACCCCAGGCACATCAGAGCCAAACTGATGAAAAGCAACATAAGGAGAAAATCTTGAAAACATCCAGAGAAAAACAACACATCACATATAAGGACACAATAATTCAAAATGATTGCTGACTTCTCAGAAATAATGGGCTCCAGAGGACTATGCAACTTCATCTTTAACATGCTTAAAAACAACAGCAACAAGAAAACCCTTTCCAACTATAATTCTGTACACCAAAAATATCCTTCAAGGGATCTTGTCTTCTTTGCGGCACGTGAACTCTTAGCTGTGACATATGAGATGCAGTTCCCTGACCATGGGGGCACAGAGCTTCAGACTCTGGACCACCAGGGAAGTCCCCAAATGCATTTTCAATTAAAAAAAATAAACTGAGAGAAATGCCAATAGCCCTGTGCTAAAAGAAATGCTTTAGTTGAAGGAAATTATGCCAGATGGAAACTTATATTTTTAGAAAGGAATAAACAGAATCCAAAAAACCAAATATCTGATTAAAATGAGAGAAAAAAGTTGTAAACTTGGAAAAAATACAATTAAAGTTAAAAAAAAATACCATTGTCTTGTCAAATTTGTAAGATATGTAGATGTAATACATATAACATCTAGACTATCAAAGTAGGTGAGATAGGGGTACACATTTGCAGGATTTCTCTATTACATGTGTGGTGGCAGAATATTAACTCCAAATAAATTATGAAAAGTTCAGTCCACAAAAACACCTGCACACAAATGTTTAAAGCAGCTCAATTCATAATTGCCAAAACTTGTTAGTAAGCAGAATATCCTCCAATAAGTAAATAGAGGGACTTCTCTGGCAGTACGGTGGTTCAGATTCCATGCTCCCGATGCAAGGGACATGGGTTCAATCCCTGGCTGGGGAACCAAGATCCAGTATGCCACACAGCATGGCCGAAAACAGAAGATAAACTGGAGTACATCCATACAACGGAATATTATCCACCACTTTTTTAAAATGAGCTAGCAAACGTGAAAAGGCTTGGAAGAACTTTAAATGCACTTTACTAAGTGAAATAAGACAATCTAAAGAGGCCACATAGTATAGAATTCCAAATATATGATATTCTGGAAAAAGTAACACTGTTGAGACAGTAAAGAAGATCAGTGGTTCCTGGGCATGGGGACAGGGCATGGATGAACAGACAGAGCACAGGGGATTTAAGGAAATGAAACTTCTCTGCATGATACTGTAAAGGTGCCAACATGTTATTATACATGTCCAAAACCCATAAGGTGTACAACACGGAGTGAGCCCGAGTGTAAACTCTGGACTCTGGGTGATCATGGCATCAATGTAGATTTGTCAACTGTAACCATAGTGGTGAGGGATGTTGGTGGTGGAAGCTATGGGGTGGGAGAAGTATTGAGTTGGCGAAAAAGTTTGTTTGGGTTTTTCTATAAGATATTACAGAAAATCATGAACGCACGCACTTGTTGGCTAACCCAATATATGGAAGCTCTCTGCACTGCCTATTCAATTTTGCTGCGAACCTAAAAGTGCTCTAAAAAATAAAGTCCACTAATTTTTTTAAAGAAAACAGAAACAATGGTTGGATAAAATACTGAAACATGCTATAACACTTAGGACCCTTGAGAACATTATACCAAGTGAGAGAAGCCAGT
>SJYX01007128.1:0-23779 GCA_006410675.1 Oreotragus oreotragus | reverse complement strand
GGGAAATTCGGGGGGCGGGGGAGACAGAGCCGCGGGAGCCGGCGACACCTACTCGCAGACGCCCTTGGTAAGGGTTTGCTTTGGAAAGTGGCAGGGGACCCAGTTCCGGGGATTGGCCGCTGAGGGGTCTCGAGGGGGCTTCGGACAATGAACAGCGGGAGCAGTAGTCACTGGACGGTCGGGACCCCGGTGGCCTCCTGCCCCCAACCCCGGGTCGAGGGGTGGTTACCTGTTGAGGAAGGCGTTGAGCTTGTGGAAGGGCCGCCGCGGGTCGACGACGAGCACGTTGCCCGGCACCACGCCCTCGGTGGGGCCCTGCATGACCGCGACGGTGGGCTCGGCCGATGCGCATCCCCGGGAAGTCCTGCTCCATCAGGCGCCGGATGAAGGTGGTCTTGCCCGTGCTGTACTGGCCCACGAGGAGCACCTTGGGCTTGTTGCTGAAGTCGGCGTCCTCCAGCGTGGCCGAGTGGAACTCGTGGAAGCGGTGGTGCTCCTCCAGGGGGCAGCAGCTTCTGCGCATACAGCTGCCGCAGCCCCTCAGACACTGTCTGGAAGAGCTCCGGCTCCTTCTTGCGGCGGGCATCCTTGCTGACCCAGCTGAACATGCTGCTGGACACCGGGCTGGCTGCTGCAGGGTAAAGAGGCAGCTGAGAGCCGAGCGAGGACGCAGAGCCGAGGCTGGGCCGGGCGGGCTGGCTGAGCGGCTGGTGAGGCACGGGGGCGGGGAGCAGCCCGCACTGCGCAGGCGCACGGCATGGCCAGCCGAGTGCCCTTCTGCGCAGTGGAGCACACGCCTAGCCGTGCGCTCTTTAGAAGGCCCGGCCGCGCATTTCAGGGAGCGCGCTGCAGCCACAGGGAGCCTCGGGCAACTGGGAGAGGGAAGGAGGAGCCCCGCCCACGCACTCCGCGCTACGTCCTCCCCTCCCCACCCCTCACTGGCCGATTGCAAATCTCACGAGCGCCGCTAGTTCTGCTGCAGTTCCCCCCACGCCCACGCCCAGGCCCGGGTGCTGTGGCAACCGCACCTGTTTCGCAGTGGCTTCTCCCGTTGCAAAGCACAGGCTCTAGGTGCTTGGGCTCAGCAGCTGTGGCTTTCTGGTCTAGGTACTGGCTCAGTAGCTGTGCACATGGGCTCAGTTTCACCACCACCATTACCGTCGATACTAATAGCTATCATCCGCACCACCACCATTGATATCAACATCAATAACAGTGTCATTATCACCACCACCATTACCCTCGATACTAATAACTATCATCCTCACCACCACCATTGCTATCAACATCAATAACAGTATCATCGTCACCACAACCATTACCGTCAATACTAATAACTATCATCCTCATCACCACCATTGCTATCAACACCAATAACAGTATCGTCATCACCACCACCATTACCGTTGATACTAATAGCTATCATCCTCACCACCACCATTGCTATCAACACCAATAACAGTATCATCGTCACCACCACCATTACCAGCACCACCATCATCAGCATTATCACCATGATCACCACCACCATCACCCCCACCATCGACACCATCACTGCCATATTCACCACCACCCACCCCCACCATCAGGACCACCACCATTCCCACCATCACCACCCTCATCAGCTCTGCCGTCAACACCATCACCAGCATATTCACCACCTTCACAGTCACTGCCACCATCATGACCACCGTCATCACCACCACTCCACCATCACCACTGTGTACTTCTTCATGCCAGATCCTGCGCTGTGCACTTTGTGGACATTATCTTATTTAATCTTTGCAGCGTTCATCAGAGGTAGTGGTTTTGAAGCCAGATCTGCTTGACATGTGGTCTCTCATCCACTTAAGGACTCAAAAGGGCCAGAATTCTGCTATTAGCATTTCTTCTTCATTAGAGTCACCGTCATCTTCCTTCTCATCCTCATAACTGTCTATTACACTTGCATGATGCTCTATTATGCTTTTTAAATCATTTTCTCAAATATGGAATTATTTATTCTACTATTGTCTTTTCACATAATTACAATGATTATAATTTTCCACATGAAGAAACTAAAACTCATCAAGTTAAATGGCTTGCCTGTCCTCATCTACGTTAGGTTTAGAACTCTTTTTCTTACAATATTGCAGAGGAAGGGGCTTGGGAAAAGAAAAGATCAAAGACCTCTTTGATCACAGTGAGTGGCTGAGTTCTCATAGCCACTTACTTAGAGCTCCATGCCCCACCCCTGGCGATTCTAACTCATGAGTTCTTGAATGACATCTGGGAACCTGTCTCAAATATGCTTTTGCCCTGTTTTGCCAATATTTCTCATTATTGCTGGGACTTCATAAAAAAGGAGATAGTGGAGTGGGGTAGGACTTTGACAAGTTGAGATGGAGCATGGGTCCTACACACAGAGGTGGCTTGGCGGGCCAAGTCCTTGGGATCTTTTGGGCCAAGCTAAGTAGCCCTCGTGAGCTGTGGCTTAGGGCTGGGAGAAGGGCCACTGGATGCCAGACTGAAAGGGCAGGTCAGAAGGCTGGGCTGGCACAGTCCGTGGTTGTAACGACACCTTCCCTCTGGGGGTGGGCAGTGTGTGGGGACAAATCTGAGTGTGCAGGGGCAGAGAGGGAGAGGCCAGAGTTTAAGGAAGAGGGGAGACGCTGACATCATCCAGCTTCTGTAATCCAGCAGACTGTTAAGAGACGCTTCGTCACAACCATCTCATTGTCAGAGCCCTGGCAAGTAAGAGTCACATGTACAGGCCCTGCACACACAGCTCTGGAGCCAGATCTTAGCCTCATCAGGTTCTAGCTGGGTCACCGGTGAGACTTGACTCTGAACCTCAGTGTCCACGCCTCCCAGTAGGACTGAGAGTGCCTGCATCCTGGAGCGAGGGGATTCCTGCAGAGTGGAGACACAAGGAAAATATGGGAAACCCCGAAGAGGGTTTGACACAGAGCAGGTGCTCGAGGAATGTGGTTCTGATTCAGTGTCATGCCTTCCTTTTCATTTCTTGTTGCAATGCTCTGACCTTGTGAGGATAACTGTAAGGAAGAAAGCAGACGGGTGGGCCTTCCATCGTCCATGTGCACCTATGATAGGGTACACGCTGTGTGTTGTGAGGACTCACCAGCATGCACCTCACCCTTGTCCAGATGGGTAGACTCTGAGGCTTGGTGATCACACGCCCAAGGGATGACCGGCTGGGGTCATGCAGAGTAGCACAGATCCCGACGGCGGAAGCGCAGAAATGGTCCGCGTGACCTGCCTGCCCAGAGTCGAGATGCATCACCTTTCATCCTCATGCTGAGAGGTCTGCAGCTGTGAGAAAGAATGGAGCTGCTCCTCACGTGCTGACCCAGGAGGCATCTGGGTTAAATCCTCAAGTGAAATAAAGCAGAGTTTATCAGAGGATTGGATGTTATGGCATAGTTTCTAAAGAAAAAAAGGGATAGTGGGAGAGAATGTGTGTGCATGTGTGGGCACATTTGCATGTGTGTGTGTGTGCACCTGTGCAAAGCTTGCCTAAACATAAAATGCCTCTGGAAAGCAACCAACATCTGGTAGGATTAGTTGTTGTCAAGGAAAGAGAATGCGTGTCATGGGGACAGGACAAGGGCATTTTTCTCAGGTAAACCTTGCAGTACTTTTAAAAATGTGGGGCCATGTGTTGCCAAAGTCACCCACATTGCAGCACTGACATCCAAAGGGGAGGCTCCCTGGCCCCAGACTACCCCCTCTCCCCCGCCAACCCCACACTGCCTCCTTGCAGGGAGTCTCGAGGCAGACAGTCTGTTATCAGTGGGGTTCCTCCAGACGTGTCATTAGACGGACTCTGGGCGCGGGCTGCCTGTTAATCCTGGCTTCTTCTTTTTGTCCTCAGGGAAAGAGAGGTGAGGCGGGTCCTCCTGGAGTCCCTGGCTTGCTGAGGCAGCAGGTAACTACTGTCTTCCTATCCTCGTCCTTAGCCACAATGCTTTCTCTGATTAAGGAAATGATAGGGTAGCAGTTCTCAAGTTAGAACCAGACCCTTGTATGAGTCTGAGCAATACTCATCTGGGCTGCCTGTTAATCCTGGCTTCTTCTTTTTGTCCTCAGGGAAAGAGAGGTGAGGCGGGTCCTCCTGGTCCCTGGCTTGCTGAGGCAGCAGGTAACTACTGTCTTCCTATCCTCTTCCTTAGCCACAATGCTTTCTCTGATTAAGGAAATGATAGGGTAGCAGTTCTCAAGTTAGAATCAGACCCTTGTATGAGTCTGAGCAATACTCATCAGAGCATTTAAAAGAACGTGCAGCGGGTCCCTCACGCTCCCTGCCTCCCACCTCAGTGCTGGGAGAACGGCTATTCGGTCTCCTGGGGGGGTGGGAATTAGGTCTGGAGGAGGGCAGACCTCCTCCCCCAGCCCCAAGCTGGTCCAGCTCCCCATTCCCCCGTGGTCTCACATATTCCACCCCTGTGGTCTCCTGTGGATCCTTCCAGCCGCCCCGGCAGGTGGGCAGGCTCAAGGTCACCCTCCCCATTTCACAGACCAGGTGGGGGTGCGACTCCCCAATACACAGACCCGCTCGGCAGTCACCTGCTGTTCAGGAGAGCCCTGCCCCTATCCCAGGCCACCTGGGCCCTGACCCCTCTCAGTCCCCCTTTTCTATAAATTCAGAGTCACTGACACCCTCACACCCTCCCGACACACACACTTCAGTGTGGACAGAACAGGGTGCTCAGCACTGGGAGTGATCACACCCCACTTTGTAATCTCTTTGCTAACTGCACCAAAGCTCACCACCGACCCCCAGCCCCAGCCTTCCTGGAATCAGGGTTGGTAAATTCCTGGGAAGCATGGGGTGGGGGTGGTCACAGTTAGGGAGGCAGAGATTAGGAGCTTAGGGCCCCAGCCACGGCCACTTGCTGGCTGCGGTGTCTTGAACAAGTCCCTTTACCTTCTGAACTTCCGCCTCGTCATTTGTCGCAGTTCAGTTCAGTTCAGTCGCTCAGTCGTGTCCGACTCTTTGCGACCCCATGAATCGCAGCACGCCAGGCCTCACTATCCATCACCATCTCCCGGAGTTCACTCAGACTCACGTCCATCGTGTCCGTGATGCCATCCAGTCATCTCATCCTCAGTCGTCCCCTTCTCCTCCTGCCCCCAATCCCTCCCAGCATCAGAATCTTTTCCAATGAGTCAACTCTTCGCATGAGGTGGCCAAAGTACTGGAGTTTCAGCTTCAGCATCATTCCTTGAAAAGGAATCCCAGTGTTGATCTCCTTCAGAATGGACTGGTTGGATCTCCTTGCAGTCCAAGGGACTCTCAAGAGTCTTCTCCAACACCACAGTTCAAAAGCATCAATTCTTTGGCGCTCATGTCAATAAAAACGAAACAGGGTGATGATTTCAGCAGAAGATGTGGGGCTGTGGCTCAGGTGCTGGGGTCCCAGTGAGAGCCCCAGGCGGGGTGCTGTCCCATCCTTCTGGCTTGGTGGCCACAGCAGGTGGGCGGGATCAATACAGGCTTGTCAGCTGGCTCCCCGCTGCAGTAAAGGCTCAGCTCTGGCACCCACTTGTTCCTGGCCACATCTCCTCCACACCCGACTCCGTGATGGTGGCCACTGTCCTTTAACATCTGGCAGGCACCCACCCAGGGCACGTTGCTGACCACGCTTCCAAATGGGCTTTTCCCTCTCTGAATATGAAGTGTGTGCCGGGCACCCCACACGTGAATCTCAGACTTCATTCCAGCCCCTCACATGCCAATCAGGCTGTAACACAGGATAAGGGCCTGTAAAACAAGCCATTATTCAGGCCTTCTAAAGATTCCACACTCACTGTGACATTTTGATGTTAGTAGTGCAAGATAAAGAGTGTTTTGCGTTTGTTTCATGACTTTGTTTCCAGCGCACAAAGCTTGTGTATTTCAAAAATTCACCATAAATACGGCTCCATCAAAATGCTTTAAGTTAAAGATTTTTTTTTCCCTATCACTGTTTTCTTGGCTACCCTGAAAAAATATATTTCTTTCTTTCGTTTTAAATTTTGAAGCCCTTTTCCCCTCAACAAAATCTTTACTGAGTGTCAGGCCTTGAACTGGATGCTGTAGACACAAATAGGGCAGGGATTTTGCCAGAAATGGGGCACCCTGATATACTCAGGAATCTCAGTGGTTCAGAACCAGAGGGTGTAGAGTGTATGATAGGTACCACCTAGCTCCCTGCATTGGATCACTACCCTACAGATGCAAAGCTGCATTCAAGCCCACCATGCCCACTCCAAGAGCAGTGTTTCCCTGCTCGATCCCTGCCCAGCTCATAATTCACTCTTCCTAACTTAAACGCACACCCACCTGCCCTGGGCCTGGCCACAGTTTTGTGCTGCTTGCCATCTATGTATTTGCTCATCGATGCACTCAGCAGGTGTTCACCTAACACCCACTGTGTGCTGGTGTGGCCCTGGGAAGGGGAACCCCACAGCCCCTGTCCATGCCCAGAGGAGCCAGATGTGATGCAGGCAGGCAGAGATGCTGATAGAGGGATGGTCCTCTGAGCTAAGACCTGGGAGAGGCGTAATCAGAGCTCTGGTTCTGGGGGACGGGTCGTCAGCCTCTTGGGCCCAGAGGAGAGTCCCTGAGCTGATCTGGAAAATCTGGGTTGATTCTGTCACAGCAGAAAGTAAGTTCCTGGGCTTCCTGGTCTGACGAGAAAGCTGAGGGTCCATCTGTTCAGTTTCTGCTCTTGTCAGACGCTGTCCCTGTATTAGTATACAGTTGGGTCTGCTCTTTACAACCACCTGTGAGAAAAGAAAGCTTATCCCATTTCCAATCTAAAGAAATGGAGAAGTGAAAATGAAAGTGTTAGTCTCTCAGTCCTGTCTGACTCTCTGCGACCCCATGGACTGTAGCTCGCCAGGCTCCTCTCTGGGATTCTCCAGGCAGGGATACTGGAGTGGGCAGCCCATCCCTCCTCCAGGGCATCTTCCCGACCCAGGAATCGAACCGGGTCTCCTGCATTGCAGGTGGATTCTTTACCATCTAAGCCAGTAGGGAAGGCCCCGACAGAAATGGAGCTTAGAGTTTAGTTAGCTTTGCTGTAACAGGAAGAGCCGGCCTCAGGGTGAGCCAAGCCCCAGGGCAGCCGGCCTTCTGGAAGATGCTTTTGGTGCCTCTTTTTTCAGGATGAAAACGTTCATCCTGGAATGTTTTAGACTCAAGAAACACATTCTAGGTGGTGGCTCCTGTGTCCTGGCAGCCTTTTAGGAAAAGTGGGAATTTGTGTCTGGTCTGGACGACTGTTTATGCGAAGGTATTGAGCTCAGCATGGCTGGCAGACCCTTGAGTGGGTGGGAACACAGCCGGGGGATAGGCCGACCCCAGAGGACTGAGCTAGGTTTCTCTACCCAGAAACCCCCTCCCCTGAGGGGGGAGCAATCCCTGTGCCCCTGGAGCTGTGTCCTGGAGGAGGACTCACCATCATGAAGGAGGAGGACACACGATCACGAATAACCTCTGAAAACCAACCTTTCCAAGTTGTGCAGGAAGTGTGACTACATGCTAATTATGCAAGTAATTTTCATGCATCTTCAGATTCCATCCAATTTCATAAACTACTCCAGTTGGAACAAGGTGGTTATTAGGAATAGTTATTTGCTTTTCTGTTATCATTAATGCTAATTAGGTTAATTGGTTATTTACACATCACCACTGTAATCACTGAGCATGATGGTGTGTAGTCACCATCGTATCAAGAAGGATAAAACATTCCGTTAATAATAATTAGCCTCATTGGTTAATTGATAGAGCCATTATTCAGTTGATTTTATTCATAATAATTAAAACAGTGATGTTGTTGTTAACATTTAGATCTATTGGCTAATTTGTCACTCTCTTTAATAATTAGGTGAATTGGTTATTTAGATATTGGCTTCTCCTGGTGGCTCAGATGGTAAAGAATCTGCGTCCAGATTCTACAGAACCCCAGAACCCGGGGTTTTATCCCTAGGTCGGGATGATCCCCCAGAGAAAAGAATGGCGTGTTGCTCCTGTATTCTCGCCTAGAGAATCCCATGGACAGAGGAACCTGGAGGGCTACAGTCCATGGGTTCTCAAAGAGTTGGGCACGACTGAGCGAGTAGCATTTTCACATTGATGATAAAAAGAGAAGAGCGTGAGCTGAGCTGTTTTCACACACTTTCATTCATCGGATGGTATGAGGCCCCTCCTGTTTTTATCGTCACCCTCTCCCTCTATATTTAATCCTGCAGCCTCCACTCCCCAAGCTCCCGGGCACCTCTGCCCGGTGCCTCGAACACTCGCTGAAAACAGCCAGTGTCTGCTCCACCCGGACATACTCACCCTGCTGTGTCCCCACCGCAGCGCAGGGTGCCATCAGGGTCCCTTCATTCTGGTGACCTGGTCTCTTCTTGCCCCTTGACTCCACACACCCGACCTGCTATCGAGTTTTGTCAACTTCCCCTTCCAAATGCTGTTCCAGCCGAGTCAGACCGCCTCTTGTGTTGCTTCTCCACTGCTGAAGCCAGGTCCCGGGCACTTCCCAGCAGCTCCCCCCACCCCAGTGCTGTGTCCCCCCGCTTCCCAAAGCCCTGTCTCCCACCCCACATCCTCATTCCACTCCTTCACACTGACTGTCAGTCCTGGCAACATACGGAGGTCTGCCTATTCTCAGGCCCCTGAACTAGTGTTCTTCCTCCTCTGGACTTCCTCAGCTCTCAGCCTGGACACGGCCCCTTCTGCAGGGCCTTCCTTGTCCAGCCCCAGGCAGGATGGCCCCTCAGGTACAGGCACGATGATTTCATCACCAGGGCTTCCAGTCCCCAGAATAGTCCCTTCGCTTGCTCCACGTTTGTTCTCTCTGTCATCCCAGCTCGCCACCAGCTTCTAAGAGTGCCATCAAGGGACCTGGTAACCTGTTTTTACAACGAGCTTTCCAGGTGGTTCTGTGGCAGATGAACCATTCAGGATCCACTGCACCTGAGGGCTCTGTGGCCTCAGGTGGGGCCCTTCCCCTCTCTGGGCCTCAGTTTTGCATATTGTCAAATAAGGAGGTTTAATTTCTAGTTGTTCAGTTGCTCAGTCATGTCCAGCTCTTTGAGACCCCCAGGGAGCCCGCCAGGCTCCTCTGTCCACAGGGTTCTCCAGGCAAGAATACTGGAGTGGGTTGCCTTTGCCTTCTGCATTAATTTATAGTAGAGAATCACTAAAACTCTGTCCACTCGCACAGGCTGTGAGACTGAGACAAGCAGTCAGCAGCCCACAGCGGCTTTTTCAGGACATGGAGGAGGAAGAGGGGGGCAGGTTCAGACTAAAGAGCTGGTCGGGAGACCCCGCTTCCCAGAGCAGCTGCTTTGAAAGAGGCCAGAGTACTCCAGGGGGTGTCGCATCACGGGAGGGATGGAAGCCAAGTGTGTTTGGTTTGCTGTCAGACGGAGAGCTGCATGTGGTGGGAAGGGGCCTCGGATGAGCTCCGTGGGGCTGAGGTCACTGAGGGAACCTCAGAGGTCAGGGAGTGGTAGGTCCTGGGAGTGCCACCTACAGGACTGCTGCTTTGCCTGGAGATGAGCAGAGCTGAGCTGGAGCAGACGTGAATGGAGAGAAGTGAGGTCACCAGCCACTTTTGGTGCCTCCGTCGCTTATCCCTTTGAGGGACCCTGCATGACTACCTTGGAGAAGGCAATGGCACCCCACTCCAGTACTTTTGCCTGGAAAATCCCATGGATGGAGGAGCCTGGTGGGCTGCAGTCCATGGGGTCACTAGAGTCGGGCACGACTGAGCGACTTCACTTTCACTTTTCACTTTCATGCATTGGAGGAGGAAATGGCAACCCACTCCATGTTCTTGCCTGGAGAATCCCAGGGACGGGGGAGCCTGTGGGCTGCCATCTATGGGGTCGCACAGAGTCGGACACGACTAAAGCGACTTAGCAGCAGCAGCAGAAGCATGAGTACCTGCCCAGTCCCCCATCCAGCGCGGGCTGGCCACTCAGTTGCTCCAGGTCCAAGCAGATGTCTCCCAGTAGAAGTAGACGCTACCCTCCAAAGACTCACCAGCACTCTGCGAGCCACGCGGAAAACCAGGTCCAGGTGCCAAGCACGAAGATCTGGTCCGTTCATGTCTTCTCTGCCCGTCGTTGACTCAACAGTGCCCCCAGCGGGAGAAAAGGGAGGTGTCCGCAGCAGCGGCCACCGTGGCCATTTTTTAGTGTTTACCACCGTCTGTGGGGACGGGACACTCTTCTCTGAGTGCACAGCCCTCTCCCCAGCTGTTTGCAATTGAAGTTGGCTTCAAACATCTGCTCTGTTGCCAGCCCTGGGCTTGTCGCTGTGTCAGAAGAGGTGCAGGGCCGGGGAGACAAGGGGGGGCCTCTGGCTTCAAGGGCCTGTGAGTCACGTGAGCACCGTCACACTGGCCTTCATCGTGGGGGACGCAGTGATTACTTCTGCCAGGGGCATTGCAGAGCGTTTCAGAAAGATGGACACGTCCTTCTGAGCAGGGAGACGGGAGGGAGGGCATGTGTGGAGAGACACCTGGAGAAAGAAAGGCCAGAGGTGCGTCTCCTAGAATGTGTCGTGGTGAGAGCTGCTGTTTAACAGATCTGTCTATTCACCCCAGGTGATCCGATGCTGAATAATGCTTGGGAACCGCTGTTCTAGGAAATTTTTGTTAATGGGTTAACTCCGTGTGTGTGTGTGTGTTCACACACAGACATATTTATTATAAATGTGCAAATATTTTCAATAAATATCAGAATAGATACTGCACCAGTTACATGCCCATCACCCAGATAACACACATGTTATCATGCTGTAAGTTTTACTTCAGATCTTTTCTTTCTTCTTTTATTCCTTTTGTTTTAAAAGAAATAAGGTATTTCAATAAAACTGAAGCCCCACCCCCACCCCCATCTCTTGTGACTGCATCCCTCTCCTCTCTCGAAGGACAGTGCCACCCAGAGGCTGCTCCGTGCACGTTTGCCACCCAGGGCCACCTCTTTCCTTACAGGGCCCCCCAGGACCACCTGGTGTCCCAGGCCCCCCTGGACCCGGAGGCCCCCCGGTGAGACTGGTTTTGACTTTCTCTTCACAGGACACTTAGATGGAGGTTTCATGGCCCCGGGAGCCAGGGACATCATGGTGTGGAGCTGTCCATTGGTTCTTTGTCCAAGAGCAAAGCGAAGGCATGAACGAGGAGGGCCCTGCCCACAGCCAGCTCTGGAGCTCCTTAGACTGGAGATAGCTCCTGAACTCATACAGCTCCAGAGCACCTTAGATTGGACATAGCTCCTGAGCTCATATAGCACATTTGTGGCTGCTCCTAGAGAAGTGTGCAGGAAGCGTGGGGTCGCCCTTCCCGGGCTCTTTCAGCAGTGTGTGGGTTGGCTCCCCTCCACCAGTTCAGGAGCAGCTGGGAAGGTTCCCATGGGCAGAGCGGACGGTGGGGGCAGAAAGAGGGGTTCCTTCCAACCATCCCGCCAGGGGGCAGTGAAGGTGCTGGTGGCCCCGACCGCAGCCCAGCCCAGCCCTGCGCTGGCCAGCCTGGGAGGCATGACGACCCCTTGGTTCACCGTGACCCACACCATGGACGGCCAGATGCCCCCGAAGGGTGTCCACCCCGGGTGCCCTCGTCAGAGCTAAAGATCTGGGCTTCTGCCAGCAAAGGCGCTGGGAAAAGGGAGCCAATGCTCAGAAGAGGTCAGACTAACGGTTCCCCTGTGGTTCCCCTCAGCAGGGTCTACCTGGAGAGATCGGCTTCCCTGGAAAGCCTGGGCGCCCCCGGGCAGGCGGTGAGTGGCCGGGGCACCCCTCCCCGTTCTCCCCTCTCCTGTCCTTCCACGTGGGAGGGGCTGGCCCTTCCGCTGGCCACCCAGGCTGCTTCTCAGTGGGTGAGGCTCTGTACTCCCTCTCTGTTGGGGGTGGGGACTGGGGCCCTGGCACCCGGCCTTCTCCTCCTCCCTTCCGTGGCGCCTGCTGTCTCCAGGGGCCATGCCCTGAGGGCCCCCAGCCAGGCTGCGGATCAAGGCATCCACTCCTCAGGCCACTGCCTGTGCTCTGTAACCCCGAGGCACAGTCGACAACCCTAGGCTGTTTGAAGCGTGGCTTCTCGTCTGTGGGGACACCACCAGGGGGTCGTGGAAGTCATGGGCGCGGAGACACGAGGCTCGGTCCAGGACGTGGCAGGGCCATAGCCAGGCTGCGGATCAAGGCATCCACTCCTCAGGCCACTGCCTGTGCTCTGTAACCCCGAGGCACAGTCGACAACCCTAGGCTGTTTGAAGCGTGGCTTCTCGTCTGTGGGGACACCACCAGGGGGTCGTGGAAGTCATGGGCGCGGAGACACGAGGCTCGGTCCAGGACGTGGCAGGGCCACCCTGCCTCTCTGCCTGCTCTTTCCTCTTTCCCAGTCAGCAGGATCCAGGGAGCCAGGCCTTCTCGATCCTTTTAGGTCCTGAGGGTGGAGGTCATCAAACCTTAATGTCCACATGAGCAGGGTGCAGATTCAACCTGGGTGTCTCCTGCCTCTTGGCTGGCGGCTCTTCAGGGCAGGGTGATAGAGTGGCCTTGGGCCTCTGGGACCATGTGACCATGATGGGTGTCAGAGGGGATGGCCTTCAGGAGGCCCCTGCTCACCCAGAAGGAATCTCCTTACTGCTGCTTGTCTGGTGGGGCCAGCGGGTGGGGAAAGGCTGTGGCCATGGGAAGCCAGTGGAATCCGCACCACTAATGGGGGCTCAGGACATTGGAGAAAGGGTGACAGAGGGAAAAGTCAGACTGGGCAGCACGGGCAGTTGTCCCCCTGTCACTGGGCGCCGGATCCACAGGGGGCTGTAGGTGGAGGCCCCGGGATGCTGAGATGTGACGGCTGGACGCTGGCATGCCTGGCTCTGTCGAGCTTCGGGTACCACAGTGAAGGCTCTGGACATAAATCATGATTGTGAGGTCCATTCTCAGGGGAGCCTGTCCGAGCCCAGAGCACACAGTTAGCTGCCATCCACAGATGTTCCTGAACACCCATCCCCTCGGCTTCACCCACTAACAGTTTACAGCAGTGACAGCGCCCCAGGAGCTGACACCCAGGAGCAGCCCTGCATGCGTCAGGCACCATGCTGGCCAGCTCTGGCTGCAGGATCCACTCCTGGCTGGAAGCAGTTCAGCGCGGTGCTGCCCTAACCGTGCCTTTTAAGTTGGTCTGTTTTCTCCGTCTCTGCCCAGGGCCCACCTGGAAACGATGGGCCAAATGGACCCCCAGGCCTGCCAGGACCCAAGGTTGGTATGAGTTAGGGAACCCAGAACCCAGAAGCCAGAGAGTTCTTTGATGGTTGGGTGCCCCAGCTGTGGATCACGTTTGGATCCTGAGTCATGCAGGGCTCAGAAATGTTTATATTCAAGGTCAGATATGGGTGACTGGTTGAGGATTTGGAAGCTGAGGACTTTTAAATTATTCTATTAGAAATATGCATCTATTTTATTTGCAAGGTGGAAGCTTTTTCAGAGACTCTTACATAATAAGAGACTTCAACTTAAAAATATTCTGGTGGGGCTCATTACAGTAAGATCACTAAGAGGAGTCAGAGGTTAACCATCATAAAATTGGGAAGCAAGTTCAGTTTACTCACTTCAGAAGGAAATTAAAAAACCATACAGCCAACAGTTTAACGAGTGAACTTCACCTTTTCATGGCACAGATACAGAAGCTCGAGGATGAATGTCAACAGTCCTTGCAAGGCAACTTCTGGATGTTACCAGAGTTTTCACCATCCCTTTCAGTAGGCAGACTTAGCAGCTCAACTTTTTCATGACAGAATACGGAATACATATGGATTTAACTTAAGAACATGCCATGTAAATATTCTCCATTCTCCTCTCTTTAAAAACAAAAGATAAGGGCTAACCAAGTATTTTGTCGTCTCAGAAGCACTTAGGCAGGGTCTCCCCCACTCCGAATCCCTCATTCCCACTCGCTTGAGTCTGTAAATCAAAAGCAGAGCCATTGAATCTAGGAGGTGGTTGGAGCTGCTGCTTCGGGCCACTGCGGTCTCACAGAATTAAAGGAGTTCAGTAGCACCCGAGTCCTAGTAGCTTTCCTGCCTCTGGCCCGGAGCTGGTGCTCAATCGCTTCCCTCCACTCCTGGCTCCTGCTGTTGACTCTCCTCTGCCTTCCTTGCAGGGAGACCCGGGAGACAGAGGGGAGGACGGTCCACCCAGACAGCGCGGCCCACGGGTAAGGACTCGGCCTTCTTCCTCTTGCACCTATTATTCTAAGCAGTGTGTTCGAGGCTCTGTGTGAACCCCCGCTGTCAGAGCTGTGTAGGCTGGGGTCAGGCAAGGGACAGCCAGGGCCATTGCACAGGGGCTGTTTGAAAGGCAGGGACAGGTCAAGGTCAGTGGTGATGCCCTGGACTGACGACCACCGAGAGCCACACCACGGCATGCCCAGGAGGAGGAGCAGGGAGTTCCTGGAGGCAGGGGNGACACCTGGACAAAGAAAGGCCAGAGGTGCGTCTCCTAGAACGTGTTGTGGTGAGAGCTGCTGTTTAACAGATCTTTCTATTCACCCCAGGTGATCCGATGCTGAATAATGCTTGGGAACCGCTGTTCTAGGAAATTTTTGTTAATGGGTTAACTCCGTGTGTGTGTGTGTATTCACACACAGACATATTTATTATAAATGTGCAAATATTTTCAATAAATATCAGAATAGATACTGCACCAGTTACATGCCCATCACCCAGATAACACACATGTTATCATGCCGTAAGTTTTACTTCAGATCTTTTCTTTCTTCTTTTATTCCTTTTGTTTTAAAAGAAATAAGGTATTTCAATAAAACTGAAGCCCCACCCCCACCCCCATCTCTTGTGACTGCATCCCTCTCCTCTCTCGAAGGACAGTGCCACCCAGAGGCTGCTCCATGCACGTTTGCCACCCAGGGCCACCTCTTTCCTTACAGGGCCCCCCAGGACCACCTGGTGTCCCAGGCCCCCCTGGACCCGGAGGCCCCCCGGTGAGACTGGTTTTGACTTTCTCTTCACAGGACACTTAGATGGAGGTTTCATGGCCCCGGGAGCCAGGGACATCGTGGTGTGGAGCCATCCGTTGGTTCTTTGTTCAAGAGCAAAGCGAAGGCATGAACGAGGAGGGCCCTGCCCACAGCCAGCTCTGGAGCCCCTTAGACTGGAGATAGCTCCTGAACTCATACAGCTCCAGAGCACCTTAGATTGGGCATAGCTCCTGAGCTCATATAGCACGTTTGTGGCTGCTCCTAGAGAAGTGTGCAGGAAGCGTGGGGTCGCCCTTCCCGGGCTCTTTCAGCAATGTGTGGGTTGGCTCCCCTCCCCCAGTTCAGGAGCAGCTGGGAAGGTTCCCGTGGGCAGAGCGGACGGTGGGGGCAGAAAGAGGTGGTTCCTTCCAACCATCCCGCCAGGGGGCAGTGAAGGTGCTGGTGGCCCCGACTGCAGTCCAGCCCAGCCCCGCACTGGCCAGCCTGGGAGGCATGATGACCCCTTGGTTCACCGTGACCCACACCATGCATGGCCAGATGCCCCCAAGGGGTGTCCACCCCGGGTGCACTCGTCAGAGCTAAAGATCTGGGCTTCTGCCAGCAAAGGCTCTGGGAGAAGGGAGCCAATGCTCAGAAGAGGTCAGACTAACGGTTCCCCTGTGGTTCCCCTCAGCAGGGTCTACCTGGAGAGCTCGGCTTCCCTGGAAAGCCTGGGCCCCCCCAGGCAGGCGGTGAGTGGCCAGGGCACCCCTCCCCATTCTCCCCTCTCCTGTCCTTCCACGTGGGAGGGGCTGGCCCTTCCGCTGGCCAACCAGGCTGCTTCTCAGTGGGTGAGGCTCTGTACTCCCTCCCTGTTGGGGGGGACCGGGGCCCTGGCACCCGGCCTCCTCCTCCTCCCTTCCGTGGCGCCTGCTGTCTCCAGGGGCCGCGCCCCGAGGGCCCCCAGCCAGGCTGCGGATCAAGGCGCCCGCTCCTCAGGCCACTGCCTGTGCTCTGTAACCCCGAGGCACAGTCGACAGCCCTAGGCTGTTTGAAGCGTGGCTTCTCATCTGTGGGGACACCACCAGGGGGTCGTGGAAGTCACGGGCGCGGAGACACGAGGCTTGGTTCAGGACGTGGCAGGGCCGCCCTGCCTCTCTGCCTGCTCTTTCCTCTTTCCCAGTCAGCAGGATCCAGGCAGCCAGGCCTTCTCGATCCTTTTAGGTCCTGAGGGTGGAGGTCATCAAACCTTAATGTCCGCATGAGCAGGGTACAGATTCAACCTGGGTGTCTCCTGCCTCTTGGCTAGCAGCTCTTCAGGGCAGGGTGAGAGAGTGGCCTTGGGCCTCTGGGACCATGTGACCATGATGGGTGCCAGAGGGGATGGCCCTCAGGAGGCCCCTGCTCACCCAGAAGGAATCTCCTTACTGCTGCTTGTCTGGTGGGGCCAGCGGGTGGGGAAAGGCTGTGGCTACGGGAAGCCAGTGGAATCTGCACCACTAATGGGGGCTCAGGACATTGGAGAAAGGGTGACAGAGGGAAAAGTCAGACTGGGCAGCACGGGCAGTTGTCCCCCTGCCACTGGGTGCCGGATCCACAGGGGGCTGTAAGTGGAGGCCCCGGGATGCTGAGATGTGATGGCTGGATGCCGGCATGCTTGGCTCTGTCGAGCTCCGGGTACCACAGTGAAGGCTCTGGGCATAAATCATGATTGTGAGGTCCATTCTCAGGGGAGCCCGTCCGAGCCCGGAACGCATGGTTAGCTGCCATCCACAGATGTTCCTGAACACCCATCCCCTCGGCTTCACCCACTAACAGTTTATGGCAGTGACAGCGCCCCAGGAGCTGACACCCAGGAGCAGCCCTGCGTGCGTCAGGCACCATGCTGGCCAGCTCTGGCTGCCGGATCCACTCCTGGCTGGAAGCAGTTCAGTGCGGTGCTGCCCTAACCGTGCCTTTTACGTTGGTCTGTTTTCTCCGTCTCTGCCCAGGGCCCACCTGGAAACGATGGGCCAAATGGACTCCCAGGCCTGCCAGGACCCAAGGTTGGTATGAGTTAGGGAACCCAGAACCCAGAAGCCAGAGAGCTCTTTGATGGTTGGGTGCCCCAGCTGTGGATCATGTTTGGATCCTGAGTCATGCAGGGCTCGGAAATGTTTATATTCAAGGTCAGATATGGGTGACTGGTTGAGGATTTGGAAGCCGAGGACTTTTAAATTATTCTATTAGAAATATGCATCCATTTTATTTGCAAGGAGGAAGCCTTTTCAGAGACTCTTACATAATAAGAGACTTCAACTTAAAATATTCTGGTGGGGCTCATTACAGTAAGATCACTAAGAGGAGTGAGAGGTTAACCGTCATAAAATTGGGAAGCAAGTTCACAGTTTACTCACTTCAGAGGGAAATTTAAAAACCATACAGCCAACAGTTTAACAAGTGAACTTCACCTTTTCATGGCACAGATACAGAAGCTCGAGGATGAATGTCAACAGTCCTTGCAAGGCAACTTCTGGATGTTACCGGAGCTTTCACCATCCCTTTCAATAGGCAGACTTAGCAGCTCAACTTTTTCATGACAGAATACAGAATACATATGGATTTAACTTAATTTAAGAACATGCCATGTAAATATTCTCCATTCTCCTCTCTTTAAAAACAAAAGATAAGGGCTAACCAAGTATTTTGTCGTCTCAGAAGCACTTAGGCAGGGTCTCCCCCGCTCCGAATCCCTCATTCTCACTCGCTTGAGTCTGTAAATCAAAAGCAGAGCCATTGAATCTAGGAGGTGGTTGGAGCTGCTGCTTCGGGCCACTGCAGTCTCACAGAATTAAAGGAGTTCAGTAGCACCCGAGTCCGAGTAGCTTTCCTGCCTCTGGCCCAGAGCTGATGCTCAATCACTTCCCTCCACTCCTGGCTCCTGCTGTTGACTCTCCTCTGCCTTCCTTGCAGGGAGACCCGGGAGACAGAGGGGAGGACGGTCCGCCCGGATAGTGCGGCCCACGGGTAAGGACTCGGCCTTCTTCCTCTTGCACCTGTTATTCTAAGCAATGTGTTCGAGGCTCTGTGTGAACCCCCGCTGTCAGAGCTGTGTAGGCTGGGGTCAGGCAAGGGGCAGCCAGGGCCATTGCACAGGGGCTGTTTGAAAGGCAGGGGCAGGTCAAGGTCAGTGGTGATGCCCTGGACTGACGACCACCGAGAGCCACACCACGGCATGCCCAGGAGGAGGAGCAGGGAGTTTCTGGAGGCAGGGGCCCTTGCAGCTGAAGGAGAGGACCCCATCCTCACGGGAGAGCCTTGGCCTCAGGAAGAGGGACAGCCTTGCTGACCAGCCCATCCTGGGAGGGGAGGGGCCGGGGGGTCAGTCCCCCCCGGTCCTGTCCCCTGAGCTTTCCCTGCCTCCAGTGTCCCTTTACACCTGACCCCTCCAGAAGGTCCGGGGGTGCAGATGTGTGGAAACTGGATCTGCGGGGGCAGCGGAGGCAACCCACGTGCAGTGTGGAGGGGCCACCTCCTGTGGGTGGGGGCCCAAGTGCTGGATTTGGGTGAGTGTCCGTATGTGCTGTGGGTGTGTATATGGTGTGTATATGGTGTTTGGGTGGGTATATACATGGATATATGGTATGTGTGGGTGTGTACATGGTGTGGGCATCTGTATGTGGTGTGGGTGTGTGTATGCAGTGTATGTGTGTGTCAGGGCTGTGTGTGTGTACATGGTGTGTGCATCTGTATGTCGAGTGTGTGTATGCAGTGTGTGTGTCTGTGTGTATGTGAGGGGTGTGTATGTGTGTGTAGATGGTATGTGGGTCTGTATGTCATGTGTGTGTGTATGCTGTGTATGTGTGTATATGTGAGGGGTGTGTGTGTGTGTTGTGTACATGGTGTGTGGGTCTGTATGTCTGTGTGTGTGTATGCAGTGTGTGTGTGTATGCAGTGTGTGTGTCTGTGTGTGTGTATGTGAGGGGTGTGTGTGTGTGTGTCTGTCTGTCGTGTGCGTGTGTATGCTGTGTGTGTGTGTGTGAGGGGTGTGTATATGTGTGTGTACATGGTGTGTGGGTGTGTATGTAGTGTATGTGTTTATGTGAGGTGTGTATGTGTTGTGGGTGTGTACATGGTATGTGGGTCTGTATGTTGTGTGTGTTTATGCAGTGTGTGTGTGTGTGTGTGTGTGTGTGTGCATGGTGTATGCAATTGCAGGCGCCTGTGCTTCTGGAGGGACCTGTGTCCAGACAGACACTCACGCGGGGGCCCTCTCCCTCACACTCTCTTAGGCTAAGAGCTAGTTAAGGGCTGTGACTGGCTCTTGGTGACCGCCTTCCAGCCCCAGTACATAGAAGGCAACTGCAGGCACTCAGTAAGGGCTCACTGGTGGCCGACTGACAACTAACATCCCAGAAAGGGCAAGGTATGGCCTGGACTTGCTGTCCCGGGAGGCAGGACCCGGGTCACCTTGCTGACCAGTGAAGGCTCATGGGCAAATCCCTGGGCCCTCGGTTCCCTGTGACCTCGCTGTCTCAAGAAGTGATCATTCTTTAGTGAAAGTCGCTCAGTCGTGTTTGACTTTTTGAGATTCCATGGACGATACAGTCCTTGGAATTCTCTAGACCAGAATGCTAGAGTGGGGAGCTTTTCCCTTCTCCAGGGGATGTTCCCAACCTGGGGATCAAACTCAGGTCTCCCTCATTGCAGGCAGGTTCTTTACCAGCTGAGCCACAATTTAGACCAAATTAAAATGGAGCAGAATACACATGGGTTACCATGTGCCCCCCTCTCCAGGATGCGCGAAGTACTCCCTGTGGAAAGCATCCGCTAGAAGCCCCTGCACCCCAGATTCCTCAGGGCTCCGCGAGCCAGCTCACTGTCACTTGCAAGCACAGCGGCTCCATCTTTTAAGACTCAACATTCCTGTTTTTAAGAAATGTCTGTGATTGAAATGTAATGATGTGTAACTGGCTGTGTTTTGTCCCTCCTTTGCTCTGGGGTAAATCACGTTGTCTTTTAAACACCAAAGGCATGTTCCTGTTTTTGATTGATTGGCTGAAATTCTATCATCTTCCAAAATAACTTAAAGTGTTTGCATAGGTCACTATTATTTTTCATTTTTGACTGCTAAGATTTTATGGACTTAGCCAGACTTGTGAGCTGTGTTTCCTCAAATCCTCCTTGGATTTTATGGAGGATTTGTGGGGTCAGCCAGATCTGCTTTGGCTGTGTTTCCTCACATGTGTGAGTTGGCTCATCCTTCTGAGCTTACAGTGTATCAATTCCCACATTCAGTTCAACAGTCTTCAGAAGAACCTGTTCCCATCGAGTTCCTTGTGCAGACGAAGTCGATGGATCAGAAGTATTGGGGTGAATTTGAGGTGCCCTAGGGGTTGTCTTTAGTCTTTCCATCTACGTGTTTGGTATTTATGCTTGCCCCCAGTGACTGAAAGTTTCAGAGAGGTCCGTACCTACAGCTCATCTGCCATTTTTGTACGATTTCTAGTGTAGTGTAGGGCATTTAAAAATTTCCTCTAGGAAGTTGGAAACTGAATTTCTGCAGTTACATTGCTTTTAGAACATAATTTGTAGCTGCGAAGGAAGCACAGCAGGAGGTCTGTTGCTTTATTTTGACATCACGCCTCGTAAGATAAGTATCTCTGAAGAAGGTCATGGATGCATCCTGGACGACGGGTTGTGAGGAAGTAACCTGTGAGATTTAGGGATTTTCCAGGCCAACTGAAAGGTTATCTCTGTTATTTGTGACTCACAGACCCTGACCTGGAGGCTTACAGACCCTGACCTGGAAGGTTTGACTTTCCAGAGAGTCAGAAAAACAAGTTGTGTAAACTGTGTGTTATCCGCAGAATTATGTCACCAAACCCTCACGAGCCTATCCTTGTAAAGGTCAGCAGTATTGTGACCAATCATGATATATCTATACCTCCCCGCCCAATGTGGTTTTTTGTGCTTAAAAACTGTTCTGTAACTGTCATCGGGGTTCGCTCCTTGCTTAAGGAGGACAGAACCCCGGCGCGCCGGTTCAATAAATCCTCTTGCTATTTGCATCGATCCTGTGTCTTGGTGGTCTTGGGCGACGGACTCCAGGGCGGAACCGTGCGGTTCAACATTTGGGGGCTCGTCCGGGATCTCCGTTCGGCCCCAGACCCCCAGGCATCAGGTTTCGGAGGTACNACAGAACCCCGGCGCGCCGGTTCAATAAATCCTCTTGCTATTTGCATCGATCCTGTGTCTTGGTGGTCTTGGGCGACGGACTCCAGGGCGGAACCTTGCGGTTCAACAATATCGTATAGCAGTGTTAACTATAGTCATTATGTTGTATATTATAGCCCCAATATTTATTTACCTTATAACTGGAAGTTTGTACTTTTTGACTGTCTTTATCCAATTCTTGCACCTCACACAACCCCCCCTCCCCCTGCCTCTGGTAACTGTAAATCTGATCTCTCTCTTTTTAATGAGATTTTTGCTTGTTTTAGATTCCATATATGAGATCATACACTGCTTGTCTTTCTCTGACTTATTTCACTTAGCATAATGCCTTCAAGGTCCATTTATATTGTTGCAAATTTTCTTCTTTTCTGTGGTTGGGTAGTATTCTATTTTAAGATATAGATATATTTAGATATAAAAAGTTTGTTTGGTTTTCTGTGCTATCTAAGGAAAAACCTGAATGAACTTTTTGGCCAACCCAGTGTAGTGAAGGTTGCTCAGTCTTGTCGACTCGTTGTGACCCCACGGACTGTAGCCTGCCAGGTTCCTCTGTCATGGAATTCTCCAAGCGAGAGTATTGGAGTGAGTAGCTGTTCCCTTCTCCAAGGGGTCTTCCCAACCCAGGGATCGAACTCAGGTGTCCTGCATTGCAAGAGGATTCTTTACCATCTGAGCCACCAGGGAAACCCCAAAATATTGGAGTAGGTAGCCTATCCCTTCTCCAGAGGACCTTCCTGACCCAGGAGTCAAACTGGGGTCTCCTGCATAGCAGGTGGATTCTTTACCAGCTGAGCTTCCAGGGAAGCCTAGTTATAACTATATCTAGAGAGATGGGTATAAATATGTCACATTTTCTTCCTTATCCATTCATCCATTGATGGATACTTAGGTGTTTCCATGACTTGGCAATTGTAAATCATGCTTAGAAAATTTTATCTTAAAATTACTTGCTCCTTCTCTTAAAGGTTGACATAAAATGATGAATATTGAACTGAAGTCCAGCAAAATTTAAATCTCCCTATGACAGTTTTATTGCACTAGAGAATTGCTCTTTTGGAAAATAGGTTAAACTGTATTTCAAATTCCTTCTCAGGGAAATATTCCTGAGGAGCCAATTTGAATAGAAAACTTGTTAAAAGTTTTTAAGCATACCACTCAGCACAGGAACTGAAATATTACATCTTGGAAGAATTTTCACTTTAAGATAATTTATCAAGTGTTTGATAATAGATGGAGTGAAAAAAAACCCACTTGAGAAGAAGTCTAGAGTCATTAATATGTGAAAAGATATATAGGATTCTGATGAATAAAATGTCCCATCTCTTTGTCAACAGAAGTTTCATTTCCCCCATTCCACTCAAAGAAGCTATTTGTGACGTGTGACAATGTGACATGTGACAATGTTCCCAAATCTGCATTCATTATGAGCCTTGAAAGCTACACCCAATACCTCCCATGGAGCTCTATCCAATACAAATGCTGAGAAATTGTTGTCACTTAAAATAGGACCTGAAATTAATTAATTTGCCTGTGGCTTACTTGACTAAGACGTTATCTTGGTAAAGTGAACAGATTAAAAAAAATTCAAAGGACTTTCAGTTCAGTTCAGTCACTCAGACATGTCCAACTCTTTGTGACCCCATGGGCTGCAGCATGCCAGGCTTCCCTGTCCATCACCGACTCCCGGAGTTTACTCAAACTTATGTCCATTGAGTTGGTGATGCCATCCAGCCATCTCATCCTCTGTCGTCCCCTTCTCCTCCTGTCTTCAGTCTTTCCCAGCATCAGGGTCCTTTCCAATGAGTCAGTTCTTTGAATCAGGTGGCCAACGTATTGGAGTTTCAGCTTCAGTATAAGTCCTTCCAATGAATATTCAGGACTGATCTCCTTTAGAATGGACTGGTTTGATCTCCTTGCAGTCCAAGGGACTCTCAAGAGTCTTCTCTAGCACCACAGTTCAAAAGCATCATTTCTTTGGTGCTCAGCTTTCTTTATAGTCCAACTCTCACATCCATACATGATTACTGGAAAACCCATAGCTTTGACTATGTGGACCTTTGTTGTTAAAGTAATGTCTTTGCTTTTAATATGCTGTCTAGGTTGGTCATAGCTTTTCTTCCAAGAAGCAAGTGTCTTTTAATTTCATGGTTGCAGTCACCATCTGCAGTGATTTTGGAGCCCAAAAAAGTAAAGTCTGTCATGGTTTCCATTGTTTCCCCATCTATTTGCTGTGAAGTGATGGGACCAGATGCCATGATCTTAGTTTTCTGAATGTTGAGTTTTAAGCCAACTTTTTCACTCTCCTCTTTCACTTTGATCAAGAGGCTCTTTAGTTCTTCTTCAGTTTCTGCCATAAGAAGTGGTGTCATCTGCATATCTGAGGTTATTGATATTTCTCCTGGCAGTCTTGATTCTAGCTTGTGGTTCATCCAGCCCAGCATTTCACATGGTGTGCTCTGCATAGAAGTTAAATAAGCAGGGTAACAATATACAGCCTTGACGTACTGCTGGGGGCCAGCATGAGGAATCCCATCTGTGACAAGGTCATGTGGAAGGAAGCCTGACAAAACGCAAGGACGTGATCAGGCTTCAGG
>SJYX01007126.1:434527-488819 GCA_006410675.1 Oreotragus oreotragus | reverse complement strand
GTGAATGTCATGGGATCCAAGGATCCATCTCCTTTGTGGTTCAGTTGCTCAATTGTGTGATCTTTGTGATCCCATGGAGTGTGATCTTTGTGATCCCATGGACCTCAGCATACCAGGTTTCCCTGGCCTTACTGTCTCCTAGAGTTTGCTCAAACTCATATCCATTGAATCAGTGATTCCATCCAACCATCTTATCCTCTGTCACCTCTTTTCCTCCTGGCCTCAGTCTTTCCCAGCATCAGGGTCTTTTCCAGTGAGTTGACTCTTCCATCAGGTGGCCAAAGTATTGGAGCTTCAGCTTCAGCATTAGTCTTTCCAATGAATATTCAGAGTTGTTTTCCTTTAGGATTAACTCTTAGACCCCAAAGTTACACAGTTGAGGACACAGAAAATATTTGCTAAATAATTGCTGGATTTTTACTTGAGTCTTGATACTTTTGCATTAGGCAGTCTGAGGACTCAAATGTTAAGAGTCCCCCAAAATCATTTAAAAAGCTTGATGAATGACGTATCTATTTTCCTCTCATAGAGTACCAATACCATAAGGAGAAAAATTTTGTCTGTTTTCTTCATTCGTGTATCCCTAGTGCCTTGAACCATGCCAATTATTTATGAAGTGGGTGCAATAATTGTTGACTTAAAAAAAATGAATGGCCAGTTATTGGAAACTCTACCTGCAGACATAGACATCACAGGGGGTATATCTGGTTCATGCTCCATTGAAGGTTCCCTTTCAGCTATGTACCAGTTGCTTAATAGAAACAGGAAGTTACTTTTTACTGCCATTTCCTTGAAAATCACTAGTAATACAATTTCTTCGAAAATTGCCTGCAATGACTACAATAGCCTGAGCGAATTCTGTCTTTTCCCAGACGTAATTTCATGAGCAACAGTGCTTCTAGGGAGTTATCTTTCCATATAACTTTTATTGAAATCTGTTCAGTCTGACTCCGTCCTTGCTCTATCAAATTATAACTTCCCCATCTGTGGTACCTCTCTTCAAACAGCCGTTTTGCTTATAATGAAGGTCAATGGCTTGCTGTTGACTCAAGGGTGAGGTGGTGCTGTGTCACATTCTCCCAGCAAGTTGCACAGGACAGAAGGTCTATAACCATTATGTAGCCTGGATTCTTATAGAATTTGAGGATGATTTCTTTTTCCAAATTCCATTTTCAAGTGAATAGTAGTTGAAATGGCATGCTTTTTACTGATTCATTGATGTTACAAACTGAAAAACTGAGTGTAAAACTGAAAAACATTGAGAAAAGGTATTACAAGAAGAAAATGACATTTATAACTGCATCTGCTTGGACACTTTAAAATTTATAATTGGAGTTGGTGATGGACAGGGAGGCCTGGCATGCTGTGATTCATAGGCTCGCAGAGTCGGACACAACTGAGCGACTGAACTGAATTGATAGTTCAGGTTTCAAAAACAATGTGCCTTCACCTATACATGATCACTTATTATGAAAAGTATCTTTGATTTTTCTGACTTCCCCCACTTCACACGAGTTTGGCTTAGATTCTTGCATTGATGTCATCTAGGTTTACAGACATTAAGATACACTGAGCCATAATCCCCCTAGTTCTAAGTGCTTTTGAATCTAACAGAAGTGCAGTACTGGAAAAATGTAAGATCAGGGTGACAAAAGCAAAACTGGGATTTTTTGGGTCAGGCACAAACATAAAACACAAAATATAATAGAGAAACAATATTGTAACAAATTCAATAAAGACTTTAAAAAATGGTCCACATCAAAAACTCTTTAAAAACAAAAAAGCAAAACAAACAAACAAACAAAAAAACACCACCAGATGGGTCAGTCGGGAAGAAAACTGTATTTCTAAAAACCTATTTTTTCCTGTGCAATAACATTTGTTGTATAATTAAATCTTCACAAAACCCCCTAGTTAACATAAAGTGTGAGTCTTCCCATCTTATAATGAGGAAAGTAAAGTTCAGGGAGTTTAAATAACTTGCTCTGATAGGTACAGTTAGTAAGTAACCCAACAAAGATTAAAACCTAAATCTATCCAATTGCAAAGCCCATAGTACACTGCAGAGATTTAAAACTGTAGGCTTAAGTGCACGCATGGGGACGACAGAGGATGAGGTGGCTGGATGGCATCACTGACTCGCTTGACATGAATCTGAGTGAACTCCGGGAGTTGGTGATGGACAGGGAGGCCTGGCGTGCTGCGATTCATGGGNGGTATCCTATCATTTTGCCTTTTCATACTGTTCATGGGGTTCTCAAGGCAAGAACACTGAAGTAGCTTGCGATTCCCTTCTCCAGAGGCTGAGGGCAGTGCTCCAGGCCAGGATCGTGTCAGTGGTACTGGAGAGAATTGCACGACTTCCTGAAATACTTAGTGGGCAGCGTGTAATGCTTTAAAAAGCTTTAAAATTACCCTGTAAAACAGACAAAATAGGGTATCCTCCCCATTTTATGAATGGAAAGGAATTGGAGGCCCCACGCCTTTAAATGAGCTGCACGGAGGCACACGGAGTTTCCTGTGGGGTCTGCTTCTGCCCTGAGCTTTCACCCTGAGCCCTTGCAACACGTGCTATAACCTTCGAAGAATTCAAGACTTGGTCGAGGGATAAAAGGGGTCTTTCCCTGGGGCAGACCTTATCTGTTCTGTTGGATCCTGGGTTTGTAACTGTCTCCCTCTCTGTTAGATAAAAGCTAAAGGAGAGCAGGCAGACAGACGGGAGCACAGAGCTTCAGATGGAAGCTGTGGCATGAGTCACCTCGGCTACCGTCTTGCCCAGGCACAGGGAAGGGCATTCTCCCTTTATTGGGCTTTGCCCACAGGCTTCAGGGAATTTGAGTGGAAACTAAACCAGAGCTTCACTCTCGACTTTGTCTTTATCATCTTGTGGGATCCTTTAAGACCCTCCAGGACATCAATCTTCTGGAAAGCCTTTCTGGTTACTCAAAAAGGTGGAACAACACACTCAGTAATGGACAGTGATAACCTGCTCACCTCCAGCCAGCTGGTCACCAGCCACTGTCTGCCAATCCCCAGCCTGTGCCACCCAGCTTCCTCCTTCTTAGGTCTTTCTAGTCTCTGGAGGGAATCTGCGGTTTCACTGATGTCCCATGCTGGCATGAGCGGGAATCAAGACAGCTGCATCCTGATCCATCCTGGCACTGCTGATAAATTCACCAGGCAGCCTTGGCCTCTCTGGGCCTGAGTATCTTCATCTATAAAATGATAGTTGTCCTTTCTTTTCTTTCTTTTTTTTTTTTTAAGCAGTGAAAAATTTGTTTTCTAAATAAAGCTTACAAAGAGCCCCAGCTCTTAGCTAGAATGCCACCTCCTCAGGGAATCCTCTAAAATTTCTACTCTGTCACAGCCTCAGGTTTTAATTTTCCGTGTTGTAGCTACTAGTTTTAGTATCTTATATTGCTTATCTATTTCATGGTGGTGGTGGTTTAGACACTGAGTTATGTCTGACTCTTGTAACCCTGTGGACTATAGCCTGCCAGGTTCCTCTGTCCATGAGATTTCCCAGGCAAGAACACTGGAGTGGGTTGCCATTTCCTTTTCCAGGGGGGTCTTCCCAACCTGGGGATAGAACCCATGTCTTCTGTGTCTCCTGCACTGGCTGGCAGATTCTTTACCTAGTGAGCTACCAAGGAAGCCCACTTATGTGCTTACTCATGTGTTATCTCTAGGATATCACCCCCACCACAGTGTCAGCTTATAGTTTATACTTTATGTCCTATCCACTCGGGTGATAAACCGTGACTTATTGAGTAATCGGATAATGGGATGAGTGGATGTGTAAGCCAGATGACTACAGAGCTGTTCTGGTAGGAGTTAGAGGCAGTGACCTGGAGCCCCCTTGCTGGGTTTCCTCTCCAGCCTCCCCACTCCAATCCCAAGGATCCATGAGGTCTACCTGAGCCATCAAGGATCACAATTGGGAACAACTGAACTCTGCTGCTGCTGCTGCTAAGTTACTTCAGTCATGTCCGACTCTGTGTGACCCCATAGACGGCAGCCCACCAGGCTCCCCCATCCCTGGGATTCTCCAGGCAAGAACACTGGAGTGGGTTGCCATTTCCTTCTCCAATGCATGAAAATGAAAAGTCAAAGTGAAGTCACTCAGTCGTGTCCGACCCTCAGCACCCCCATGGACTGCAGCCCACCAGGGTCCTCCATCCATGGGATTTTCCAGGCGATAGTACTGGAGTGGGGTGCCATTGCCTTCTCCGAACTTTACAAAATCTAAATTTTTCTAGCTTAGAAATAATATTATCAAGAAATGCATTGCGCTTGCCAACATTAAGAGACTTGAAGAGACCCTCACTTATTAATTTATAGAGTCATTGATTCATTTAATGTACTTGCTATGTGCCAGACCTTGGGCTGTGGGCTGGAGATAGAACAGGGAAGAAGACAGCTCCTATCTTTGACAGGCTCAGCATCTAGTGAGAAAAAGACTGGTCAGCAGGGAGATACAGTGAAATATGTCACAAGAAGCATGCGATAAAGAGAGTGGGCAGCGCATTTTAGAGTAATGTCTGTCAGACTTCCATGTGCAGGAGAATCACTCGGAGGTCTGGTTACAATTTAGATCAACTCAGCGTCCTGGAATGGGCTTGAACATCTGCATTTCTGACAAGTTCTTAGGTGATACTAGTGTTACTGGTTTAAAAACCATGCTTTGAGTGACAAGGTTCTAGACGCAGCTGTTGATGCAGCTAATCCAGACCTGGAGCTCAAGGAAGAATTCCTAGAGAAGAGAGTGAGTGTCTGCTCCCAAGTCCAGAATAAGCAGGAATCCTAAAGGTGGGAGGGGAGGCGTGCTCTCGTTAGAAGGAACAACTAGTGCAAGGGTGTGCTCGTGTGTGTGCACATGTGTGTGTACTCAGTTGTATCTGACTCTTTGTGACCCTATGGACTATATTCCACCAGACTCTGTCCGGGGAATTCTCTAGGCAATAATACTGGAGTGAGTTGCCTTCTCCTCCTCCAGGGGATCTTCCTGACCCAGGGATCGAACCCTCATCATCTCCTGCATCTCCTGCACTGCAGGCAGATTCTTTACCATGGAGGCATCAGGGAAGCCCCAAGAGTGAGAGAGGGCAGGGTAAGAGGATATGCGTCAGTCAGGAAGGACAAATCTCAGGGGAGTGGAGAGATCAGGGTGAGGGGGAGAAGGGAAGACTGAAGGCTGCAGCTGAAGTCACATCACAGTGGCTCTTTATGTGCCCTATTCATGAGTCATCTTTCTCCCAAAAGCTGAGTCAGTGTTCTAAACAGAGGATCCATGTGGGTGGATTACCATGCCTCTCAAAGGTTAGCAAGTCTGAAGATCATCCAAAGTGTAAAGGAGAAAGAGCAAGACCCTGCCTTGGGTTTCTGTTCTAGCTTCATCACCAGCTTGCTGAGTAACCCTGGGCAAGTTGCCTCTCCCCTCTGGGCCTCATTTGCAACATAAAAGGGCTAGACTCCAAGGTCCCTTCCAGCTGCAAAGACAGGGAACCAGGCGGCCCTGAAGGTCGTAGAAACCAGAGAAGAGACACAGCAGAAGTGTCCTTTCACCTCTAGCCCAGCATGGCATGTTCTTCAGGAACCTAGGATGGCGAGGACAGTAAGAGTGTTTCCCAGCAGCACCCTAGTATCATGAGATGAGCTGTTAGGATTTCGTTGGCCTCTAACCACCAAGCCCCCAAATGTTCTCTGCTTCTCCATGGATCTTGGTTGGGTACCCCCATAAAATTTAGTGACAAAAGGGTGACTCTTACTGCTACCTAAATCCATCAGGCCAATGTCTGGAGCTTGGTTCCCATGGCAACCACAGGTTCCTGCAAACAACTGCTCAAAGACCTGCTGACACCCAGCTGTCCCAGCCATAAGGTTCCTATTAGGAGACCTGAAAAACTTTACTTACAGGTGGTCAGGGGTCGAATTTGCTCCAATCAAATACCCTTGACCACTCCTGAGCTTCAGTCCTCTCAGGGATGTCTGATGAAGAGAAAGAAGAGAGTCAGCATTTGAAGAGATTTTATTTCAGTGAAATTGATCTGTCTAGAGTACACGTATGTCTAGATATTTCTGTTTTTCTTTATATCATATAATGCTTTATTTACATTTTACAAATCACTTTTACATTAATTAATTTGAAAATATTTGCTGCCTTTTTCAAAATATCTTTCTTTTTTTTGACTCAGTTATATAAGTATATATGTTTTTTTTAACTAGAGGATAATTGCTTTACAATGTTGTATTGATTTCTGCCATACAGAAATTTCTGCCGCGTGACTCAATCATAAGTATATATATGTCCCCGCCTTCTTGAACCCCTCCTACCCGCGCCCCCCCCCCCCTCCACCCCCCCCCCCTTCTGGGTTGTCACAGAGCCCTAGGTTGAGCTCCCTGCGTTATACAGCGACTTCTCACTGGTTATTTTGCATGTGGTAATGCATGTTCTTTACTGCTGCTCCGAATGTGCCCCACCCTCTCCTTCCTCTGCTGTGTCCACAAGCCTCTTCTCTCTGTATCTCTGTTCCTGCCCTGCAAAGACTTTCATCTGCACCATTTTTCTAGATCCCATCTTTGTGTGTTAATATACGATATTTGTTTTTCTCTTTCTGATGGACTTCACTTTGCATAATAGGCTCTGGGTTTGTCCACCTCACTAGAACTGACTCAAGTTCATTCCTTTTCATGGCTGAGTAATATTCCATCATATCTGTGTACCATAGCTTCTTTATCCACTCATCTCTCGATGGACATCTAAATTGCCTTCCATGGCCTGGCTGGGGTAAACAATGCTGCAGTGAACAGTGTGTCTTTTTGAATTATGGTTTCCTCAGGGTATATGCCCAGTAGTGGGATTGCTGGGTCATATTATTCCTAGTTTTTAAAGAAATCTCCATACTGCTCCCAGAGTGGCTATATCAGTTTACATTCCCACCAACTACGCCAAAGGGTTCCCTTTTCTCCACATCTTCTTCAGCACTTATTGTTTGTAGATTTTC
Organism: Oreotragus oreotragus; assembly: GCA_006410675.1. Lineage (NCBI taxonomy): Eukaryota > Metazoa > Chordata > Mammalia > Artiodactyla > Bovidae > Oreotragus > Oreotragus oreotragus. The sequence goes on along the minus strand of SJYX01007126.1, from coordinate 481,815 downwards.
TGATGATGATTGTAGGTTTGGTTTGCATTTGATTCCGGTCGTAGGTTTGATCTACATGTCTCTAATCCTGAGCGGTGCTGAGCTCGTCTCACGAGTTTACTGGCCAGCTGTGCTTCTTCTTCAGAGAATCGTCTGTTTAGGTCTTCTACCCATTTCTCAATTGGGTGGTTTGTTTTTCTGACATTGAGCTGCACGAGCTGCTTATGTATTTCGGAGATTAATCTGTTGTCACTTGCTTCATTTGCTATTATTTTCTTCCATTCTGAGGGTTGTCTTTTCATCTCATTTATGGTAGAAACACTGTATTTCTGTTATCAGCCCCTGTTGTTTCCATGGCGGACACTGCTAATAGATAACAGAAATCATTCCAGGCTTGATTCATTCTAGGCTGTTTCTAAACATAACCAGACAAGAAGCGTTTCCCATCTGAAAAGGATTAGAACATGTTATGAATTGTCATTGCTTTGTTCTTTGTGAAAGTATTCAAGCCTGGGATGTCAGTATACATTCTTCGGTCCAAGATTATGTTAGCTCTTTCCTTAGATATCTTGGATTCCCTCTCCTGGAATTTCTAGGATGTTGGAAACAAGAGCAAACTGAGGCTCCTAGAACCATACTCCTATCATTTCAGACGCATTTTCGTTTTTTTTCCTGCATATTTTGACATTTCAGAAATCAAGATGGATTGTGCACAATCGATGTGCACATTATGTCGCCTTCTTTCTTCATTTCTTGAAAGGCTGTTATTAAATCAATAGCATGTCTTAAAATTGACAGTGTCTTAGAATAGATAAATACGAGCAAGACACACCATGAGTTTGAACAAATGTCCCACAGAACATCCCCCCACTAATAATATAGCAATGTACATAATTATCTTGTTGTTGTTCAGTTGCTAAATTGTGTCAGATTCCTTGTGACCCCATGGACTGCCATACACCAGCCTTTCTGGACCTTCACCATCTCTCAGAGTTTGTTCAAACTCATGTCCATTGAGTCAATAATGCCATCCAACCATCTCATCCTCTGTCACCCCGTATCCTGCCCTCAATCTTTCCCAGCATCAGGGTCTTTTCTAATGAGTCAGCTCTTCGCATCAGGTGGCCAAAGTATTGGAGCTTCAGCTTCAGCATCAGTCCTTCCAATGAATATTCAGGGTTGATTTCTTTAGGATTGACTGGTTTGGTCTCCTTTTGGTGCAAGAGACTCACAAGTGTCTTCTCCAGCACCACAGTTCGAAGGCATCAATTCTTCGGCACTCAGCCTTCTTTATGGTCCAGCTCTCACATCCATATGGAAAAACCATAGCTTTGACTATATGGACCTTTGTTGGCAAAGTGATGTTTCTGCTTTTTAATATGCTTTGTCATAGCTTTTCTTTCAAAGAGCAAGTGTGTTTGAACTTCATGGCTACAGTCACTGTGTGCAGTGATTTTGGAGCCCAAGAAAATAAAATCTGCCACTGTTTCCATTTTTTCCCCATCTATTTCCCATGAAGTAATGGGACCAGAGGCCATGATCTTAGTTTTCTGAATGCTGGATTTTAAGCCAGCTTTTTTACTCTCTTCTTTCACCTTCAACAAGAGGCTCTTTAGTTCCTCTTCTCTTTCTGCCATTAGGGTGGTATCATCTGCATATCTGAGGTTGTTGAAATTTCCATCTGTTCCAAACTGAAATACTTTTGGGTTTGTTGAGATTTAGTCATTCTTACCATCAGTTTAGAAATGAGTTCTTGGAAGGCCTCATGGTTTCTTATGAGAGAACAAGGAGGACACAAAGCCAAATGTAAATATTTTTGCTAGTCACCTTACAAATCGTATTTCAAACCTGGTGTTGAGGAGATACATTTACACGGCAGTACCCGAGCTTCTGATTCTCTGTGTAATGGGGGTGGTCTGAGGCTAAGCTGGATGTGGATATTTGGAAAGTGACCCCAGTGAGCCACTGGGAAGCTGTAAAGGCATGGCTTCCCTGCACACATTCGTCACACCAGCTTACAAGTGTGTGCATTTTTCAGAATGGAAGTGCCTTCTATTGCATTTTGTCCTGAAAGCAATTCTTGTTCACTCTGTAATGTGTGAATGGGACAGGTGTATATATGTAAAACTGCACACTAAAATGTTGTTCCCTGGACTCCTAGTCTCTACCCAGAGATAAAATTGGTGACAATGTGCACATATTTCTCCAGAGATCGATATGGACGTGACGTGGATACGCTCATGAGTAAGGAAACTGGTTCAGACTTAAGGATACGTTGACATCTATAGACCACATGGTTCCTCTTCTGTCCACTCGGCTATGTTGATCAAATTCATTCGTTTTTCTCTGTTTTCTGCCTATTTACACTTAATAGGACAAGTCTTTTCCTACGGATGCATATGCACATTTGTTGGCTTTTTAAAGATTCCTTCAATTATATGAATTTATCACACATTAATTTAGCCCTCTGTTAAATAAAGACCAACTAGATTTCTTACTTTTTTTTTTTTTATTATAAACAAATGCGTATAAACATTTTGCCCATTGCCCAATTACTTCCTTAGGCCCCTGGGATGCTCCTGTGTCACCGAAGGTATGTTACCTAGGTTTCTGGCACCTGGTGAGTCCTCGGTCGCCTGTCATCATTGTCATTCCTGATCCTCAGGGCTCTCCCCTCTTATTTTCATTTACTAGAACATCATAACAGTTTTCCTAAATACCTGCCCCCCTTCAAGGACACACTTGATTCCTACTTGCAACACTTCCGCAGGAGACTTGCTTTTGAGACAGCCTTCGGCATCACGATCTGGCTGCAGTGTGCATGTATCACTGTTATCAGCAGCGAGTGGGGTTCTCCAAATGTGGCCTGATGGGGCAGCTCAAATGGAAGGCCTTATTTCCCTGAATCTGCCTTCTCTGCTTCCAGAGATAGGGTTCCAGTTTGTTGCAGCCGCACCACGCCATGGACTCTCATCAAGCTTGAGGTCAGCTAACACAGAGACTTAAGCTTAGCTCAAGGAGACAGAGATTAGGGAGAGAGGCCAACAGAAATGTTCCCTTGCTATCTCTCCTCTTTTGCTCTATCCCACGGCTCCCTTAGAATTAGATTTCTGTCCAATAACTGTGTCAGCAGTGAAGTGGGTAATGGTGCTGGGAAGAGTAGTCACTTAAGGTCCTGCAGTTCCCGGAGAAGTGACGTCCGAGCCCAGCCACTGACTCCTTCACAAGCCATCCCTGTCTCAGTCTCGCCTGCTGGTACAGTGATAGGTTAATGGGCGCTGTCCCTCCTTCCCCTCCGGCTTCCCATCCTGCTGGGCCCGTGTCCTGTCTCCATGGAGTAGGCTTTCATTTCCGGTATTTGAGAAAAGTGGTCACTCTGACCTGTGCTTTCCCCCTCCAGGCAAAGCTTGGGGGCATGCCTGGCCTTTGATTTATGAATCTCCATTCCCTACAATGTATTACCCAGCAATCTCACCTTCGGTCTCTCACCCCACGCCCCGCTCCAGCCTCTGAACACACCCAAGCCTTCTCTCCATAGCTCCACCTTCTGAATTCTCCTGCCTTTGTCTCATTGCACATCTCACTGAAGCATCGTGTTTGGCGGAGAAAGAGCAGGAGACAGTTAAGCGGACTAACATTGGTTAGGTTCCTATTATGTGAAAATTTCTGTTGGACGCCTATGGCAGTAATTTCACTGCAGCTGAGCAGCAGTCCTACAAAATAAGCATCCCCAGTTCACAAATGAGGAAACTGAGGCTCATAGAGAAGAAATGGCTTGCCCTAACACTCTGGAGCCTATGTCCTTTCCACTGCAAAATATCTTGGCTAACATTACTGGGAACTAAGCAAATCACCCAGGTCCTCTCATCTTCCAGAAACACTGCTGTTCTCATTTTACTGATGCAGTAACTGGGAGTTAGTAGCATTGAAGAGCTTGCTCAGGATCCGTGTAGCTAAATGATAGAACTAGGATTTGAATCTGGAGCTTCAAAACCAAATATGTTATCTCAGCTCTAGACATTCAGAGCCCCAATTCGAGATTCTAGTTTTGCTTTTGTTAGTAACTTAAGGTGGTCCTTTAGGCGAATTGTTCTCTCATTTCAATCTTTAGTTTCCATCTATACGAAGGCTTGTCCAGTTGAGTTCCAAGATTATCTCTATGGAAATGGCTGGGCTCTTGGAGACAAAGCCTTTGGGCATCTTAGAGGACTTGTCTCCCCAATCTCATGGGGAGACTGTGTTTGTGACTTGTGTGGCTGTTTAGATCAGACACTAGGGGCTTCACAGGTAGCTCAGTGGTAAAGAATTGACCTGCCAATGCAGGAGACACAGGAGATGTGGGTTCAGTCCCTGGGTCAGGAAGGTCCCCCGGAGGAGGCAGTGGTAACCCAGTGCAGTATTCTTGCCTGGAGAATCTCATGGACAGAGGAGCCTGGTGGACTGCAGTCACTGAGGTCACAAAGAGTCGGACATGACTGAGCATGCTTGCACACACGCCGATCAGACAATGACTCTCCACTGCCCTCAAAATAGAGTACTTTACCACGGCTCAAGAGTCTGGGTGGTCTGATCTCTCCCAAACTGACTCGTCTCCCACCCATTCTTTGCACTAACCATTTCAAAAACACTGACGGTTTCTGCTCTCTTTAAACCAGCGAGCACCTTCCTCTGCCTTCCCGTCTGCTTGTGTCACCTTTGAACAACTAGCTCAGATGTTACGCCCCCGGGAAGATTTGTCAGAGTCCCCAAATGAATAATTGAATGTCCACTTTATGTATTTCCATAGCTCCGGGCATATCCTCAAACCTGGAACTCTGCTTCTGCATTAGAAGCTGTTACTGTTTCTCTCTGTCTGCTGGCTTATAGAAGTGCTCAGAGCTTAAATCAGCACACAGATCTTGGTGGCGGTGGTGGACCTAATGATGCTTTCTACTAAGAGTTTTGCACGTATTATTTAGTTATTGCTTCAACTCTATAATGTGGGCATATGTGATCCCCATTTTATGAATAAGGAAACAGAATAAGTAGCTTTTTAAAAGTAGGCAAAGAAGCAGGCCTGCATCCCTAAGCACAATGGCAACAAATGCACACCACCTGGATGGGTCTCTTCCTGGTTCCTTTCTGCTGGTCTTACCCTCCCCCAGTTTGATCCTCCTCAACGCAGCTGGAGATGTTTTTAAGCAGTTTGTTTCTGAAAACTGTTGCTTGGAAATCTTCAGTAAGTCCCCACTTATCCCTATGGAGGGCTGATTATAAATCCATTGATTTCTTTTTTCATTTTTAAAACACCCTTTGTGGTAGACTTCCCTCATAGCTCAGTTGGTAAAGAACCTGCCTGCAATGCAGGAGACTTGGGTTTGATTCCTGGGTTGGGAAGATCCCCTTGAGGAGGAATGGCAACCCACTCCAGTATATTCTTGCCTGGAGAGTCCCATGGCCAGAGGAGCCTGGCAGGCCACATACAGTCCATGGGTTTGCAAGAGTCGGACTGAGTAAACTTTCACTACTATCTACTTTGTGGTAGACCTAGTCCTTATTCCCATTTGTGGGTAAGGAAACTGAGACACGGTTTGTGAAACAGTGTCCTCAGTATCACAGAGCTAGTAAGTGTCTGGGGCAGGATTCGAACCTCAGCAGTCAGGCTCTCGAGCCTGTGTGGCACGCCATCGCTCTATGCAACCCATGCCCCAGCTTCTAAGCTCCAGCGGCCTGGCCCCTGCCACTGCTCCAGTTTCCCACTGTGAGCCCACTTGCACGCCACCTTCCACCTCTAAACCCCTTCTGTCTGTGACTTTCCCTAGGCTTCCTATTATGCCTTTTCCCTCTTCTTTGTCCAAACCCTACTCATTGTGGAGACGCGGCACAAGTTCCCCCCTTTCCGGGAAGTCTTCTCGGGTTTCCAGTCCCCGCCTGGAACTGTCCTCTGTCCCCCACAGCTCCCACGCCTCCTCCTATTGTTGCTCTTGCCACCTGCCTTGCAGTTTTCCACTTGTGTATCTTTCCTACTGAATCGGGAACTCTGCCATGTGACAAATGCTCAGCAAAGGTGCGAGCAATGACTGTCTCCTTCAGCTTCACCCCCACCCCGTCCGTCAAAGGAAGAAGCGAGTTTGAAGATGTTAAGTCAAGTTCCCCAGGACACAGAGCTGCTAAGGAGCAGAGCAAGAGCTGAAATGAGGAGGCCTGGGAGTAAGCCCCTCTGGTTCCCCCCGCCACCCCGGGGAGGTGCCTGCCAGAGGCGAGAGAGCCCTGTGGGGCGAGTGTGATTATGAAGCTATGAATTCTTGGCACCTCAGGAAATATTCCACCCGAGTGGTGAGCTATACAAAGAGGACTTTTTGAAAGGCACCTCATAAATCATGCCCACAAGACCTACACACATAAGCCCAGCCCTTTTCCAGCCGCCACGCAGGTGCCTGACACAGTCTCCCATTTGTGGGGTCTGCTGTCATAAAATGCCTCCCTCCTGGGGTTCTCCAAGGGGCATGCAGAGGACAGCAGGAGAGGGCCTCGCCTCTGGCCCCTCAGAATCTCCAGGCATCTTGAGGATGCAGAGATGTAGCAGAAAGTGGATCCCACATGGAGACAGACACCTGAACAGCAAAGCTGACTTCTGGTGTGACCCTCTNGCACAAGAAAACACCTATACGTGACTCCCATCTTCTGAACAATCTTTAAGTGTCTTCTCTAGGCAGGCTTCATGGACATACACTGGTATCTACCACTCAGAGAGTTCTCTTTCTAGCAACGAGTCTACACACTTACACATTTAACCAAGTATAGAACAGCCATGTGCGAGTAAGCTTACCATTTCTTCAGCTAAAAGAAAATGTGGTTTGGGCAGGTTGGATAACCTGCTTCAAAGTCCTGGTGTTGAGACACTGAGATCTAAAATTGGACAGACTAAGTATTTCCAACTGGCGAGTTCTGTTTTACTACTTCCTAGAGAAAATGGGTATAATGCCCCTTCCCCATCTTATCTTATCCCTCTAATTTCCAACAAATGCTTGAGTACTAATTTCTGGGTTTGGGGTACTAAGACAAATGGGACCGAGATCCTGCCCTTACGAAACTCCCAGAACTTCACTAACTGCAGAGTGATAAAATCAGACATTTTGGAATCAAGCCAATCTGACTTTAAATATTGGCTGTGCAGTGACGAAGAGCTAGACCCTGAGAGAAATGTATAAAGCTAACTCAACAGGTCTTGCTAATTCAAAGGCCTGGGTTAGCTGACATTAACTTCTCTAATCCTCACTTTCTTCATGGGATGCATGTACCATCTCGGAGTACTATTGGGAAGATTAAATTAGATGACATATATAAAGCCTCGAGAACAAGTCATTACAATGGCTTATTTACATGAGAAAAGATGGGTGAGATTCACTTTGCATCAGGAAAGCCTTTACAGTTAAAGGATAATCAAGTAAGTAGAGTAGTAGGAAAAGGACATCATGGACAGAGAGATGGCATGTTGTTGAGAGAGAGTGCTCTGTCTGAAGGATGGTGAGCGAGCGGCGTGGGCTGAGAGGGCAGCGTGTGTCTGGAAGGGTTGGCAGTGCAGACCACACTGGCCACTGGAAAACCACACAGGCAGATAGGCATTTTGCGAAGATACTTCCGGCTGCAAAGCAGGAGAGTGGCTAGAAAGGAGAGAGCCAGTGGCACTAGACAGCACAGGGTAGGGTAGTTGGTGTTGTTTAGGAGGGAGACGAAGACACCTGAGCTAGGCCATTGCAGAAGTGAGGCTGGATCTGAGGGCCAGGAGAGAGGTTGATGAAACAGGACTTGTTATAACTCAGAGGCCCAGAGACTCAGATCTTGCCTTTCTCCTCTGGTGTCTGAGTATTTGACTGGGCAGAACGTGGGACATGAAGTGGATGGATAAATCCCCTTGGTCTCAATGGACAGTGCATGGATGAGGCAGGATATGTATCATGCAACTATAGTCATTGTATTGAAAGGGAGCCCAGAGTATCGTTTAGCTTTCTGCGGAAGCCATGCGTGGAGCTGGGTGTCACTGTGCACAGATATATTATGAGTTCTCAGCGCCCCAGTGCAAAGGATTGGGTAAAGCTGGCATAGAATCTTATGGAAGAGCTAAGTACTGACCTTGTGAAAAGAGCGCTGAATTCTTCAGCATCACCTTGTCCTCTTCCTTCTCCTCGCCATCATCATCCACTTCCTCATCACCATTATCATTTAACTGATTGATTCCTTACCATATTCCAGATTCTTTGCATATATATTTCATATGCTTCTTACAACAGCTCTATGATATATAAGTTATCACCCCATTTTATAGATGAAGAAATTAAACCCCAGAGGTTTTAAGAAACTTCCTGGTCTCAGGCAGCTGGAACCAAAGTTGGAATCCAGGTATCATTTGACCCCAGAATTTTAATCATTGTGTTCTGCTGCCTTCTGAGGTGGGAAGCTCTGGATTCTAGTCTTTCGTCTGCAGTAGAGTAGCTAATCAGTTAACCCTGAGCAAATCCTTCACCCTCCATGGGCCTTGGATTCTCCGTATGCTCCCGCCATATTGGGAAAGAGGTATGTGTCATAGGTATGAGGAAGTGTGTTGGATGAGGACTTGTGTATAAAGAACATTTTTCACCTCTCCCTCCCTTTAATCTTCACAGCTTCCCTTTGAGGTTGACAATGGCAGAATGAATGACTCCGTTTGGCCAGTCTAGAGAGGCAGGCTGCAGTCCATGGGATCGCAAGAGTCGGCCATGACTTAGTGACTAACCCACCAGCACCGCCCCCGAGGGTTAAGATCTCAGCAAGGCCATAGATCTTGGATCTACAGCCAACTCTAGTGCCCCGGAGACCACTCCAGTCCCACTCATGGTCATACAAGCCACTGGTTACTAAGAGTCTAGTAGCCTTGGACAAGTGACCACAGCTGGGTTTTGTCTGCCTAACTGGGGAAAATAGTAACACCCCTCATAAGGTTATGTGCTGGTGGTTTAGTCACTAATTCGTGTCCAACTCTTGCAACTCCATGGACAGTAGCCTGCCAGGCCCCTCTGTCCATGGGATTCTCCAGGCAGGAATACTGGAGTGGGTTGCCATTTCCTTCTCCCGGGGATCTTCCTAACCCAGGAATCGCAGGCAGATTCTTTACTAACTGAGCAACAAGGGAAGCCCTCCTAAGGTTAGAGTGAGGGTTCAATGAGTCCACGTAGGTCAGATCCATAGGAGAGTACTTGGCATGTGACAAGGACTATGTAAGTATTAGCTGCTGTTGTCAGTTTTGTACTCAGCATCCTGCTCTGCAGCCACATTGAAGAATCCCCATCAATGCCCTCTCATACCTTCCCTCTTAGTCTTTGCATGTGCTGATCCCCCTTCTAGGAGTGCCTTCCAGCCTGGGCCTAGCCAGCTGAAACTTCTCTCACTGGCTTCTCTCACTTTTGCCTCTCACAGAGGGAGTCAGTAACGGTCTCTTCTGAGGTATTGTGGTGAGAATCCCCTACTTCTATTCCAGCATTTTCCTCACTCAATGTCACTGTCCTGCATAGGACCGCAAGGACACAAGTGTGAGCACTGGGTATGACCCTCTCTGAGCTGCAGAGCCTTTCACTGGCCCTAGCTCAGAGCAAAGTGCATATTCATCCAGCACAACAGAGCTTGCTGCCTGGGAGGGAACTCTTAGGGCGCTCCTGGGAAGCACAGTAATCCCCAAGACCCCTCGAGAACAGAGGCACCATCAGAGCCACACAGGAGGGTTCTGGAGAGAAGGCCACAGCCAAACAAAACCCATGGACTTTGTATGGCGGTACACTCTCTAATTGGCCTCGGCTGATAAACCTGCCAGACCCTGCAAGGCGCTCACTGCCTGTCTGCCTCTGGAAGCTCTGCTGCGTGTGTCTGTCCATGTTACAGCCGAAGCCAAACCGCTCTGTTTTCCTGTTTCACCGGAGTTGGCAGAGGGTAGGGCAAGGGGCCGGCCATACATGTGCTCTGCTGGACATGTGTGTATGTGTTTGTGTGTCTGTGTGTGTAATGAGGCTGGTGAGGAGGTTGTCGACTCCGGTAGCACCCAGTGCCCCAGATGGAACATTAAGGATTCAGACCCTAGACCCAGCTCCGACACTAACAGGCTGGGGGACCCAGGCCAGTCCTTCCCCAGTCTTGCCTTGGGTGTCTTTTCATAAACACATTGTTCCAACTAGCACGCCCCTGAAGAATCCTTCAGCTCTAACGTTCTAGGTTCTCCAGCCCTCAGGGCCCACACTGGAATGGAGAGAGTCAACAGCCCTTTGTATTTGTTCAAGATGCTGTTGTTTAGAAGTCAACCCCCCAGAGAAGTGTTCCTCATCCCAAGAAAGCTGCTCTGACTCTGACTCCCAAATTGAGGATGGGGGCTCCCCTTTAGCTTCTCTCAATCTCCACCCTTCTATGATGCTGCCGACTCAGCCCACTGAGTTCTAATTGCGCCTTTAGGATTCTGTTTTCTCCTCATGTGTGCGAACTCCTTCATGGGGCCAGGCTTCGTGTCTTCTGTGCCCAAGACTGGTCAGTCCACGTGGCAGGGGCCCAGAAACTGCGTGCTCAGGCAGCTCTGCGTGGTCACGAAGGTGTGTTTATGTGACTCTTCGAGGACAAGGCCACAAGATCTGCATATGTAATTAATTCATGAATGTGGTCCCATCTTGCAGCCCATGGAATCAGTCCCCTGACCAGGAATCAAGCCCTGTGCCCCCTGCATTGGGATCTCGGCGTCTTAACCCCCGGACTACCGGGGGAGTCCTGCTCTACTCTATAGATAAGGACTCCGAGGCTTCGCGTTGCAGGCGGATTCTTTACCAGCTGAGCCACCAGGGAAGCCCATAGTGTATATATGTCAATCCCTATCTCTCAATCCATCCTACCCCCGCTCCTCTCTTGGTATCCATACAATTGTCCTCGCTTTCACTTTTTGCACATGGCACAATTGAGGACAAATTCCAAAGTGATTTTTGAACAAGCATTCACAATATCACACTTACAGCTAGAAAACTGTTGGGACAAGAAGCCCTCATCCGTCCATTGACCTTTACTGACCACCTCGAAGTCCTGACCCTTTGGCCTGGGCTCCTCCGGCTTCATCACCGTCCCCTCCTGTCTTCCAGGAAGGCCCACCTGATCCTCCGGCGGCTGGAGAGGGTGAGCAGCCACTGTTCCAGCCTCCTGCGAAGTGCTTACATCCAGAGCCGTGTGGACACCGTGCCCTACCTCTTCTGCCGCAGCGAGGAGGTCCGGCCTGCGGGTATGGTGTGGTACAGCATCCTCAAGGACACCAAAGTCACGTGCGAGGAGAAGATGGTGTCCATGGCCCGGAACACGTACGGGGAGTCCAAGGGCCGGTGAGGGCGGGCACCGCCCTCCGTGAGCACAGGGACTCTCCGGGGGAGGGCGAGTGGTGCTCTTGTGGATCCGGGGCCTGGCAGGGGGTGGAGGACCCTGAGGATGGGCTTGACGGAGGAGGCTTGCCAGCGAGGCCAAAGCAGACTCTCTTGTGGATAGCCAACGGAGAACTTTGTCACCACTGGATTTCTTCATTTGCCCCCAGCTTGTATTTTTTCTAAGGTATTATTTGACTCTATCAAGGTCTCTCCTTTTTAAACTTTTTCTTACGGATGGCGGTCAGTCCTGAGGCAGGAGCTTTCAGTTGGAGACCCAGCGGCCTTTCCTCTTCTTCCTTCCTCCTGCCATCCACCCCCCGGCTTCCTTTCTGCTGTGGACCCCAGGAGGAGCCCTGTGGAGAGCTAGTTGGACCCCCTTCAGCATCAGGAAGGAGGCCCCGAGGATCATTGGCAGTGAGGAAGCTTGGGTCTTTAGGACGTTCATTTTCCAGACATGTTTGGGTTGGCAGGACCCCTGCCTCTTCCTGCTCCCCGTGGGTCTGCCCAGAGTCCCTGCAGGACTTCCCATGCATTAAAAATTCCTATTGTCTCTCTCTCTCTCTGCTTGGGTCGTGTTTCTTACTGATGGGGGACCTCTGTTTATTCACTCAACAGGTATTTGTTGATTTTCTATTATATACCAGGCACTGGGCAATCAGCTAAAGAACAGATTCTCTCTGTCATCAGGGAGCATACAGTCCATCGGAAATTATGGAGAAGCAGCCGGTCACTTTGGGCTGTGGTAGGGGAGCAATGCAGGCTCTTTGAACTACTTGCTGGGTCATGAGACAAATTAAAGGGGTTCCAAAACGCTTTCTTGAAAAAGTGATGCCAATCCCCAAAAGATGGGGGAGGGGGAGGGGATTAGCTCCAGGCAGGTGGGACACCATGAACAAAAGCCCAGAGATAAGAGGAAAGGTAAGTCAGTCAATGGACAGGAGTTTGAGCAAACTCTGGGAGATGGCGAAGGACAGGGAAGCCTAGCATGCTGCAGTCCAAAGAGCAGGACACAACTGAGCGACCGGAAATCAGCAAAGTCATTCAAAGGCTGAAAGCACTTTCGTTGGGAACAGAGATCAAAACAGGAAGAAGCNAGCAAACTCTGGGAGATGGCGAAGGACAGGGAAGCCTAGCATGCTGCAGTCCAAAGAGCAGGACACAACTGAGCGACCGGAAATCAGCAAAGTCATTCAAAGGCTGAAAGCACTTTCGTTGGGAACAGAGATCAAAACAGGAAGAAGCGAGAGGTAAGGCTGGGAGCTGGGCAGAGCATCGGAAGCCCTGCAGAGAAAGTCTGACTATGTTTCAAGTAACTGAGAAGAACTGCAGAATATTAGCGGAGGAGTCAACACGCTCTTTAAGAAAAGCCATTCGAGCGCCAGCATGGAGGTCGGACTGGAAAAGGCGTTGCAGAGAGGGACGACTGTCATTTTCCAGAAGTGATGGCAGATTGGATCCCGCGGTAACGAGGGAAACCTTCCCCTATTAAGTCTCCTTTTAAGTGGCAATTGTCTGCTTCTGTTGTGTTACATACCAGGGAGGGTAATGAGTACAAAGAGGCTTTACAAGTCCTTAAGCTCCTGGCAGTGGCTCAGAGATGCTGGCTTACTGGAGGACATCGGATGCAGGTCAGTCGTTTCATAATGCAGACATGATACCTGTTAAAGAGTGAGGAATACACTGGAAATTCCAACGGGAAAATACTGAAGATCAGTAAAATAAAAGCAGTTGAAAATAAGCTTCCTTCTTAATTTTGATAAGTGCTGGTGACGTCCATAATCTCCCCCACCCCACTCCCCCCAAAAAAACCTACCTGCTGAGTTGTTTTTCCCTCTATGATCCTAATAATCCACACGGGGAAACGGAGCAGAAGGAGATTCTTCCAAACGACTCTGGTGCCTAAAGATCTCCTCAACCTCCAACAATCTAAGCTCAAAGGTGCTCTTTTAAGAAGTTTTACTATTATTGGGTTTACATTTCTGCAAGCATATAGATGGAATTTAGGGCTTCCTAGGTGGTGCTACTGGTAAAGAACTTTCCCATCAAAGCAGGAGACACAGAGATACAGGTTCAACTCCTGGGTTGGGAAGGTCCCCTGGAGGAGGGCATGGCAACCCACTCTAGTGTTCTTGCTTGGAGAATCCCCATGGATGGAGGAGCCTGGCGGGCTACAGTCCATGGGGTCACAAAGAGTCAGACATGACTAAAGTGACTTAGGGTGCATAGGTGGGATCTAGATGAATACATTCCCACTCCAGTGTTGATGACTCTTCTCCTTCCAAGGATAGTATATTCAGAGAAGAATAAGCATCTTAAAAGGAGGATGAAAAGAAAAGGAAGTTAGGATTCACTGAGTACTTACCTGTCTTAATTATGGTATAACAACACCATAGACTAGGTGACTTATAAAGAATACAAATTTGTTTTTCACAGTTCTGGAAGCTGGAAAATCCAAGGTCAAGGCATCAGCAGATTTGGTGTCTGGTGAGAGCTGGTGAGTTCACAGGCAGCCATCTTCTTGGGGTGTCCTCATGTGGTGGAAGGGGAGAGGGATGTCTCTGGGGTCTCTCAAAAGAGCACAAATCCCATTTGTGAGGGCACCACCCTCATGACCTAATCATCTCTTAAAGGTCCCACCTTTAAACACCAGCATAATGGAGATTAGTTTCCAGCATATGAATCTGGGGAGAACACAAACATTCATTGTATAGCATTTCCAGGCTGTATTCAAAATTGCTATCATGCGTACACTTTCCTGAACCCTAGGTCCCAGGCCTTACCCCACTGCTGTAGTTTCCATTGTCTTGACACAATCTGAGGGAAGGTTTAGCTCAACAGTTGCATAAAGTTAAGCTCCCCAGTGTTCTGGGGCTGTTATCTGAGCCCAGTTGTTTGAATCTGAATCTGCCACCATTCACCAGCTATTGCCCTTGGATGAGTAATTTGATGTCAGTGTCCCCATCAGCAAAATGGGGTAAATGTCAGTCTGTTCTCATGGGGTTATTATGAGGTCTGAGTACGATAGCAGTTGTAATGCACTCAGTACAATATATGGTAGGGTCTTTTTCCCTTCCTAGGTGGCCCAGTGGTAAAGAATCTGCCTGCCAGTACAGGAGATGCAGGAGATGCAGGGTTCGATCCTGAGGTCGGGAAGATCCCCTGGAGGAGAAAATGGCAAGCTCCAGTATTCTTGCTTAGGAAATCCCATGGAGAGGAGAGCCTGGCGGGCTACAGTCAGCGGGGTCGTGAAGAGTCAGACACGACTGAGCGGTGACTGCACACACACACAGCCCAATAGCAAGAGCCCCAAGAAGCCTGTGCTTCTCTCGGAGGCTTGTGTGGACGGCTGTGGCTGCTGGGTAGCTGCCCAGTTTGCCAACGGTGGCTGGCCCCTGAGAACATCCACCACCAGGCTCTCCCCAGCTCATTCTCCCATCCATGCCCCTCCCTGGTTTCATTCTCCTTTTCCCGGCTCTCTGGAGCCGCTTGCCATTCCCAGTCACCGCAAGGCCCTCAGAAGTGAGACTTAGAAGCTTAGTGAGACAGGAGTGTGTTGGGGGGTGGGGTGGCAGGCAAGTAGATTAAACCAATATTTGTTAAGATGTTCTCCAGAGAACAGGAAAATTCTTGAGGTGCCAATGAAGCTTCTGGATTCAGTGGCCTGGCTCTGCACAGCTGGATGGATTCATGTGCTGCCACAGAAAACGCCAGGGAAGCTCAGGTCCCACTGTACTGGCACCGATGACTTTCCATGTGGTTTCCACCACTGAATAGAGAAGCTGTGAACACAGAGGTGTGTGGTAGGGGTGCACAAGAAAACACCTATACGTGACTCCCATCTTCTGAACAATCTTTAAGTGTCTTCTCTAGGCAGGCTTCATGGACATACACTGGTATCTACCACTCAGAGAGTTCTCTTTCTAGCAACGAGTCTACACACTTACACATTTAACCAAGTATAGAACAGCCATGTGCGAGTAAGCTTACCATTTCTTCAGCTAAAAGAAAATGTGGTTTGGGCAGGTTGGATAACCTGCTTCAAAGTCCTGGTGTTGAGACACTGAGATCTAAAATTGGACAGACTAAGTATTTCCAACTGGCGAGTTCTGTTTTACTACTTCCTAGAGAAAATGGGTATAATGCCCCTTCCCCATCTTATCTTATCCCTCTAATTTCCAACAAATGCTTGAGTACTAATTTCTGGGTTTGGGGTACTAAGACAAATGGGACCGAGATCCTGCCCTTACGAAACTCCCAGAACTTCACTAACTGCAGAGTGATAAAATCAGACATTTTGGAATCAAGCCAATCTGACTTTAAATATTGGCTGTGCAGTGACGAAGAGCTAGACCCTGAGAGAAATGTATAAAGCTAACTCAACAGGTCTTGCTAATTCAAAGGCCTGGGTTAGCTGACATTAACTTCTCTAATCCTCACTTTCTTCATGGGATGCATGTACCATCTCGGAGTACTATTGGGAAGATTAAATTAGATGACATATATAAAGCCTCGAGAACAAGTCATTACAATGGCTTATTTACATGAGAAAAGATGGGTGAGATTCACTTTGCATCAGGAAAGCCTTTACAGTTAAAGGATAATCAAGTAAGTAGAGTAGTAGGAAAAGGACATCATGGACAGAGAGATGGCATGTTGTTGAGAGAGAGTGCTCTGTCTGAAGGATGGTGAGCGAGCGGCGTGGGCTGAGAGGGCAGCGTGTGTCTGGAAGGGTTGGCAGTGCAGACCACACTGGCCACTGGAAAACCACACAGGCAGATAGGCATTTTGCGAAGATACTTCCGGCTGCAAAGCAGGAGAGTGGCTAGAAAGGAGAGAGCCAGTGGCACTAGACAGCACAGGGTAGGGTAGTTGGTGTTGTTTAGGAGGGAGACGAAGACACCTGAGCTAGGCCATTGCAGAAGTGAGGCTGGATCTGAGGGCCAGGAGAGAGGCTGATGAAACAGGACTTGTTATAACTCAGAGGCCCAGAGACTCAGATCTTGCCTTTCTCCTCTGGTGTCTGAGTATTTGACTGGGCAGAACGTGGGACATGAAGTGGATGGATAAATCCCCTTGGTCTCAATGGACAGTGCATGGATGAGGCAGGATATGTATCATGCAACTATAGTCATTGTATTGAAAGGGAGCCCAGAGTATCGTTTAGCTTTCTGCGGAAGCCATGCGTGGAGCTGGGTGTCACTGTGCACAGATATATTATGAGTTCTCAGCGCCCCAGTGCAAAGGATTGGGTAAAGCCGGCATAGAATCTTATGGAAGAGCTAAGTACTGACCTTGTGAAAAGAGCGCTGAATTCTTCAGCATCACCTTGTCCTCTTCCTTCTCCTCGCCATCATCATCCACTTCCTCATCACCATTATCATTTAACTGATTGATTCCTTACCATATTCCAGATTCTTTGCATATATATTTCATATGCTTCTTACAACAGCTCTATGATATATAAGTTATCACCCCATTTTATAGATGAAGAAATTAAACCCCAGAGGTTTTAAGAAACTTCCTGGTCTCAGGCAGCTGGAACCAAAGTTGGAATCCAGGTATCATTTGACCCCAGAATTTTAATCATTGTGTTCTGCTGCCTTCTGAGGTGGGAAGCTCTGGATTCTAGTCTTTCGTCTGCAGTAGAGTAGCTAATCAGTTAACCCTGAGCAAATCCTTCACCCTCCATGGGCCTTGGATTCTCCGTATGCTCCCGCCATATTGGGAAAGAGGTATGTGTCATAGGTATGAGGAAGTGTGTTGGATGAGGACTTGTGTATAAAGAACATTTTTCACCTCTCCCTCCCTTTAATCTTCACAGCTTCCCTTTGAGGTTGACAATGGCAGAATGAATGACTCCGTTTGGCCAGTCTAGAGAGGCAGGCTGCAGTCCATGGGATCGCAAGAGTCGGCCATGACTTAGTGACTAACCCACCAGCACCGCCCCCGAGGGTTAAGATCTCAGCAAGGCCATAGATCTTGGATCTACAGCCAACTCTAGTGCCCCGGAGACCACTCCAGTCCCACTCATGGTCATACAAGCCACTGGTTACTAAGAGTCTAGTAGCCTTGGACAAGTGACCACAGCTGGGTTTTGTCTGCCTAACTGGGGAAAATAGTAACACCCCTCATAAGGTTATGTGCTGGTGGTTTAGTCACTAATTCGTGTCCAACTCTTGCAACTCCATGGACAGTAGCCTGCCAGGCCCCTCTGTCCATGGGATTCTCCAGGCAGGAATACTGGAGTGGGTTGCCATTTCCTTCTCCCGGGGATCTTCCTAACCCAGGAATCGCAGGCAGATTCTTTACTAACTGAGCAACAAGGGAAGCCCTCCTAAGGTTAGAGTGAGGGTTCAATGAGTCCACGTAGGTCAGATCCATAGGAGAGTACTTGGCATGTGACAAGGACTATGTAAGTATTAGCTGCTGTTGTCAGTTTTGTACTCAGCATCCTGCTCTGCAGCCACATTGAAGAATCCCCATCAATGCCCTCTCATACCTTCCCTCTTAGTCTTTGCATGTGCTGATCCCCCTTCTAGGAGTGCCTTCCAGCCTGGGCCTAGCCGGCTGAAACTTCTCTCACTGGCTTCTCTCACTTTTGCCTCTCACAGAGGGAGTCAGTAACGGTCTCTTCTGAGGTATTGTGGTGAGAATCCCCTACTTCTATTCCAGCATTTTCCTCACTCAATGTCACTGTCCTGCATAGGACCGCAAGGACACAAGTGTGAGCACTGGGTATGACCCTCTCTGAGCTGCAGAGCCTTTCACTGGCCCTAGCTCAGAGCAAAGTGCATATTCATCCAGCACAACAGAGCTTGCTGCCTGGGAGGGAACTCTTAGGGCGCTCCTGGGAAGCACAGTAATCCCCAAGACCCCTCGAGAACAGAGGCACCATCAGAGCCACACAGGAGGGTTCTGGAGAGAAGGCCACAGCCAAACAAAACCCATGGACTTTGTATGGCGGTACACTCTCTAATTGGCCTCGGCTGATAAACCTGCCAGACCCTGCAAGGCGCTCACTGCCTGTCTGCCTCTGGAAGCTCTGCTGCGTGTGTCTGTCCATGTTACAGCCGAAGCCAAACCGCTCTGTTTTCCTGTTTCACCGGAGTTGGCAGAGGGTAGGGCAAGGGGCCGGCCATACATGTGCTCTGCTGGACATGTGTGTATGTGTTTGTGTGTCTGTGTGTGTAATGAGGCTGGTGAGGAGGTTGTCGACTCCGGTAGCACCCAGTGCCCCAGATGGAACATTAAGGATTCAGACCCTAGACCCAGCTCCGACACTAACAGGCTGGGGGACCCAGGCCAGTCCTTCCCCAGTCTTGCCTTGGGTGTCTTTTCATAAACACATTGTTCCAACTAGCACGCCCCTGAAGAATCCTTCAGCTCTAACGTTCTAGGTTCTCCAGCCCTCAGGGCCCACACTGGAATGGAGAGAGTCAACAGCCCTTTGTATTTGTTCAAGATGCTGTTGTTTAGAAGTCAACCCCCCAGAGAAGTGTTCCTCATCCCAAGAAAGCTGCTCTGACTCTGACTCCCAAATTGAGGATGGGGGCTCCCCTTTAGCTTCTCTCAATCTCCACCCTTCTATGATGCTGCCGACTCAGCCCACTGAGTTCTAATTGCGCCTTTAGGATTCTGTTTTCTCCTCATGTGTGCGAACTCCTTCATGGGGCCAGGCTTCGTGTCTTCTGTGCCCAAGACTGGTCAGTCCACGTGGCAGGGGCCCAGAAACTGCGTGCTCAGGCAGCTCTGCGTGGTCGCGAAGGTGTGTTTATGTGACTCTTCGAGGACAAGGCCACAAGATCTGCATATGTAATTAATTCATGAATGTGGTCCCATCTTGCAGCCCATGGAATCAGTCCCCTGACCAGGAATCAAGCCCTGTGCCCCCTGCATTGGGATCTCGGCGTCTTAACCCCCGGACTACCGGGGGAGTCCTGCTCTACTCTATAGATAAGGACTCCGAGGCTGGGTTTGTGTTGCACAGGACCTCCAGGCCAGAGCAGGCTGGTCTCTTGGGGATTCAGATCAGAGATGACCAACTTTGACAACAACAGGAGCAGTAATTAACTTTTGTCAAGCGCTTTCCAGGGCCAGGGCTTCCCTGCTGGTCAGGTGGTAAGGAATCCACCTGGGTTTGATCTCTGGTTTGGGAAGATTCCCTGGAGAAGGGCCCAGCTACTCACTCCAGGATTCTTGCTTGGAGAATCCCCGTGGACAGAAGAATCTGGTGGGCTGCAGTTGGGGTAGCAAAGAGTCGGACACGAGAGAGCGACTTTCCCTTTGCTGGAGCCAGGGTCTGTTGCACATCAGTTGCACTGTCTCATTTAGTGGTCACGCCATGAGGTGGCTGCCAGCACCCCCATTTTACAGAACACATCCTGAGGCTCAGGGAGGTCACGGGATGTGCCTGGGTCACACCGTTCCTAAGGAGCTGGGGTGCAGTCTGCCCAGAGACATGGTAACTCTGCAGCTCTGCTCTCGGAACCGCCACAGGCTGATGCTCCCAACCTATCAGGGGAGCCTGGGGTTCGGAAAAGAAGTAGTGCCTGTCCCAGGCCACGCGGCTGACGGAGTCGAGGGTGGAATATTCCGATCTTATCTCCAGTGCTTTTCTGACCCCTTGGTAACCTCAGGCCCATCCCCTTTCCTGACGTCTGGGCAGGTGGGGAGGGGCAGAGAAGAAAGGCTTACCTCTGTTGAAGGAGCAAGGCCCTTGCCAAGCCAGCTCGGCCTCCCCAGGCGGCTTCGTGGTCCAAATACCAGCCTGGTTGCGGTTCATCGGGTTTTATGATCGGGGGTGACGTAGTTTCTTCACTCACTTGCAAGCTGTTCAACTCACAGGCACAGGCTTCCCAGGGCAGACCAAGAGCTGTGTGTTTAGAGGGGCTGCCTGATCGGAAAGTAAAACAGGACTCATCGGCCATGGGGCCTTGGGCATATGTCCTTCCCTCTTTGCATCGTGATCCCTCTTGTAATGTAATTCGGGGAACTGGGTTGAAACTTCTGAATAACAGTTTAGGGGAAATGCAGATTTTTAGTCCCCACTTGTTGAGGTTCCAGTGAAGTAAGTCTTGGGGGAGACCTGGGAATCTGTATTTTTACATTTCCTGGGGTGACTCTGATGCATGCCATATAAGAAACACAGATCTGGATGATTTCCAAGAGCCTTCCAACCTGAGCACAGAGAGTCTGTGGCTTTCCATGGAGGATTCATGGAGTCCTAGGCTCGTCTTTCGCTATAGTAATAGTAGGCGTGCAGCTGAAGGAATGGACTCTTGAAACTTTCTGTTTGTCTGTTTCTTACGGCCGCGCTGGGTCTTCTAGCGGCACGCAGGCTGTGGCCCGCTGTGGCGCGCGGGCCCGGGTTTCTTATTGTTGCCGAGCACGGGCTTGGCAGGTGTAGCCCACGTCCTCGTGGCATGGGGCATCTTCCCGGATCAGGGATTGAACCCGTGTCTCCTTCATTAGCAGGTTGATTCTTTACTACTGAGCCACTAGGGAGGCCCCAGGAAAGGGCTCTCTTCTTGGGGTTTAGGAGAGTAGAGTGGAGACGAGAAGTTTGCGCAGAGAGGTTGGTTTTGTCTCCATGTGGACAGCTGCTTTTTTTTGTGAGGAGGTGAGCTTCCCATCACTAGGCAGGTACAAAATGAGAATCAACTGAGTCGAGGTTCAGGTCTCTGTGGTCAGGGGCAAATAGCCCCAGAAAGAGCTGTTAAGTGACAGAGTCATTCCAAGAATGAAGAATGAAGAGCAGGGGTCTTTGGAGTCAATAAACAAGTCCGGCTTCACCAACCCAGGGATTGTAAATAGACCTGAGGCTAGATTTTCTCAACAGAAAACGAGGCACCACCAGATTCACCTGTCTCACTGGGACATTGTAGGGAAAACATCAATAACAAAGGGCCTGGTGCAGAACCCAGCACACAGTAGGTGCTCAAGGAAGGCCTGTGGTCTGGCTTTTATTTAGCTTTCACTTGCTCATTCCTTTGGCTCCACTCTTAGTTCCAGGAAAACCTACCTTCGGGGAGAGAGAGCTGCTCACCCGACCACATGTTCTATTACGTAAGAAACCGGGGCTTGTGCTAAATACAAAGTCAACAGACAAGAACAGAGCACGGGAAGATTACTGGACGACAGAGGTTTCTGTAGCTGGCTGAGGGCATGGGGTGTGGGCCACTGATGAAAATATGTTTTGCCCTTATTCTTTTTAAATGTTCAAGTGAAACTTCCAGTTGGGACTGGGCCAAGCTCAGGGCCTGCTCAGCACATCTGTAATGGGTTTAATGGTTTCTGGACTTGTTTAGTCTATTTGTCCCAGCATCAGTGGGATATAACAGCCACAGAACACACCTTGGCCCTTGACACTGGCCACAGACAACATCTCATCTCCAGGCAGCAGGGACATAGGCAAGAGTGGTGTCCCCTAGCCTCCTCCATCATCCTAATCACTCCATGGTGCAATTTCAAGTGTAAGCATCACCGTGTTTCACCCTTGGCATGACAATAACCAGTCACTTTTTGTCTCATGCCCTATATACCCAAGTGGGCTTCCCTGGTGACTCAGATAGTAAAGAATCTGCCCACAATGCAGGAGACCTGGGTTTGATCCCTGGGTCGGGAAGATTCCCCTGGAGAAGGGAATAGTTACCCACTCCAGTATCCCTGCCTGGAGAATTCCATGGACAGAGGACCCCAGCAGGCTACAGTCTATGGGGCTGCGAACAGTCAGACACCCCTGAGCAACTAACACTTATAAATGCCAAGGTGCTTGCAATCCCTGACCCATCCCTTACTTTCCCAGACCTGCACAACTCTGCTCATCCTGCTTCCATAAGCCTGCATACTCTGGTTGACTTTCTCTGCTTTGGTATAGTCACTAAGTCCTGGCTGATTCTTTGTGATCCCGTGGACTGTAGCCCACCAGGCTCCTCTATCCATGGGATTCTCCAGGCAAGAATACTGGAGTGGATTGCCATTTCCTTCTCCAGGGATTTTCCCGACCCAGGGATCACACCCAAGTCGTCTGCATTGCAGGCGGATTCTGTACCATCTGAGCCTCCAGGGAAGCCCTAAGTTTGTTAGGTAGTTGCAGCGTCTTTTTTGGCTGTTTGGCTAGTTGCTCCCTCTTGATCCCTGGTCAGGGAGCTTGAGGCTTCCCCGGTTGGCTCAGTGGTAAAGAATCTGCCTGCAATGCAGGAGCTACAGGCGACACAGGTTTGATCCCTGGATCAGGAAGATCCCCTGGAGAAGGGCAGGACAACCCACTCCTGTACTCTTGCCTGGAGAATCCCATGGACAGAGGAGCCTGGTGAGCTACAGTCCATGGGGTCACACAGAGTCGGACGCAACTGAACTGGCTTAGCACACATGCACTCCTCCTTAGCACTCCCCGGATGGGAGGAGAGGGCGGGAAGCTCCCCATCGGGTGTGGTCCCGACGGAATGTGAACCTCTGTGTTAGGCCCTCCCACTGCAGCTGATTTCTCTCATTATCCAGGCAGAGGTGCCAACCAGAGCCTCGCTCGCAGGACTCTTGGGTCTTAAGCAGAGTGATTCAAGAAAGGAACACTGCAGGTCTGTGTTTGGCTGGAGAGCCTGGAGGAGATTTTTGAGCTCCCTGCTACTGAGTGCCTGGCTTTCTCACTCTTTCAAGGCTTGTCCTCCAGCCTTCCTTCCCACCCTGGTGGAAGCCTGGGAGCCAAGCTCCCCCAGATGCTCGTGTTAACTTCTCTCTGTGTTCAATTCTGTTGCTGCCGCTTGCAGCCTATGAACCCTGGCACTGATAGTCTACCATGATGCAGGAGTGTTTTCCTCGGGAAGCCTTCCTTGAACACTGATATTGGGCTCGTGTATTTATTTGTGATCTTCTTGTGGGACCCGTTTCTGTTATTCAGTCATTTAGTTGTGTCTGACTCTTCGGGACCCCATGGACCGCAGCAAGCCAGGCTTCCTTGTCCCTTACCGATGCTGTGCTTGATTCTGTGCATTGCTCAGGCAACACACAGGCTAGGTACCTGCCCCCTCCTTTGAGGTTCTCTAAATAAACAGAGATCACATCTATGTTAGCCCTACCACAGCAGCACAGAGAGCTCTAGGTTTTATGACTGTCTCCCTTCCAGGCTGTGTGATTATCAGGAGCCGGATAGTGCCTCATTCACCTCGGGGCCTCTAAGGTCCTGGAATGGTACCCAGAGCATCCTTGATGCTCAATAATGGGGATGGAACAGAACTGACTGACTCTGGGGGGCCTCCCTACAGAGCAGTCTCAGCCTTAAGTCCAAAATATCTTTGACAACTAACAGACTGTGTCATATTTCGGAAAGCAAAGAGGGAAAAAAAAACTTTGAGGGAAAAATCCTGCAGTGGGTGTGTGCTTCGGTTCAATGAAGAACTCGTTTGCTGTTGGTCTGTTTTGTTTTGTTTTGTTTTGTTTTTAAATCACATTCTAGTGGTAGCCATGACCCACTGAGGGCTTTGGTGACTGGATGGAAAGATTTCATCTAGGCGTTCTAGTAAAAATCCCAGTGAGAGGGATTCCCATTCCCCCTCTCTCCACACCCTTCTGTCTTTACCCAAGAAGCCTTAATGGACCTTCAGTGCAACTCTGACATGATGGAAATTGCAAAGAGATGGAATTTCCACCTTGGGCAGAGAACAGAGGAATGTTATTCTTCTTTCTCCAACCCTGGAACTGGCAAGCCGCCTCTGGGTGGGAGAAGGGACTTTGAGAGGGAAGAACGAGAGCAGGAGGAGAAGGGAGGCAGAGACTGAGATGATGGAAGGCCAGGCCTCCAGCTGTTCCCTCCTGACATCTGTGCCCCCAGTGGCATTGCCCATGCTTCTGGAAGATCACTGTCACCAGGGCCCACATCTGGAGAGCACCACACAGGTTGTGAAGGCCTTTCACTATTATCTGTAATCAGATTCCCACAGCAAAGCGGGCAGAGCAAACATCACTGGTCCTCGCGACCAGTGAAGCCCCTAAAGTTGTCACCTGCCCCTGCTTAGACAGTAGTGATGATAGCGATGACAATGGCAGTAAGGAAAACCAATGCTTCAAAAGCACTCGGAACAGTGTGTTTGCCTACATAGTATTCACTATTGAACCTCCATGGCATTTCTGCAAGATGGGTTTTTTTATCCTCACTTTCCAGACAAGGAGAATGAATCACACCAGGGTTTAGCAGTTGGCCCAAGATCACACAGAAAGCCGTGGCCGAGCCAAGATTCAAGTCCAGACAGTTTGCCTCCAAAATCGATGTTCTAAACCACTATTCCATGCCTGCCTGCCTATCAAAGCAGGGCAGAGAAACAGGCCTGACTCCTAATTTCACTTCGATGTTGGTAGCATTGTATAAAGAGAAAAGTGCCATTCTGGTGGGAGACATTCATTCATTCACTCAAATATGTGCTGGGCAACTATAACACGTCTGTTCCTGAGTTGGACAATGGGGACCAGGGTTCAGGAAAAGTGGTCTCAGCACCCATCTCACTGGTCATGTAAGGACTATCTCCAGCTCCCAAAACATGTTAGGTGTTTAATATGTAGTGTTGAGTGAATGTGTTGTTCCTGCGTTTGTGTGGTTCACAGTCTGGAGGAAAAAAACTTTAAGTATATACTCATTTGTATAATATATAATTACATCTGTGTGTGTATACACACACACATATTTATATACATACACACATACATAGACATACACACACATATATAGGAATGTTAAGAGTTGTAGTGTGCCCTGGAGAAAGCAATGGCACCCCACTCCAGTACTCTCGCCTGGAAAATCCCATGGACAGAGGAGCCTGGTAGGCTGCAGTCCATGCAGTCACTAAGGGTCGGGCACGACTGAGCGACTTCACTCTCATTTTTCACTTTCATGCATTGGAGAAGGAAATGGCAACCCACTCCAGTGTTCTTGCCTGGAGAATCCCAGGGACAGGGGAGCCTGGTGGGCTGCGGTCTATGGGATCGCACAGAATCGGACATGCCTGAAGCAACTTAGCAGCAGCAGCAGCCAGTATTCTTGCCTGGAGAATCCCGTGGACAGAGGAGCCTGGAAGCCTACAGTCTGTGGGGTTGCAAGAGTCGGACACGACTTAATGCCTAAACCACCAGCACCACCATAGAGCACCCTGGGGCTGGAGTGGAAGGGTTACTGGCACTGCCAGTAGTTCAGCACACCTGAAACAGGTATTGTAGATGGGCACCATCCGGTAAGGCTGGACAGGTAAACCGTCACATGCCCTCAAGAGCTGTGCATTATCTGATGCGGTTGAGCTCAGCAGGCTTTATTTAAAGGGTCATACAGTAAATATTTTAAGCTTTGTGGGCCATACAATTTCCGTTGCAACTACTCAACTCTACTTCAAAGGTAGACATAGAGAATATGTCAATGAATGAGCATAGCTCTATTCCTCCAAAAATTCTTTACAAAATTGGAGGCAGGCTAGATATGTCCTGTGGGCTGTAGTTTGCTGATCCCTGCTGCAGGGTGTGTGGTTCTCTTGAGGCAGTATGATCAGATGCCCCTCCTTTATTCATCCCTTAAGTATTTCTCGAACACCTAATGTGCCCCATGTATAGCAGCAGTCGCTTCACTCTTGTTGCTTACAGACTAGTGGGGTTAAAGACTCAGAGCACCCTGGCAAGTGCTGTGATAGGTCGAGAGAAAAGGGGTCATGGGGTCAGAGAAATAGGCCCTGAAACCCAAATTCGGAAGGTTTAACACATGCCACATTCTCCAAGGAAATATCTGAGCTCTGGCCCAAAAGATGAGTAAATAAACTGAAAAAATGTCCCAGATAAATAAAGGCTGGGTAGAGATAGATGTTCAAGGGTAGAAGGCCTGAGATGAGTTCAGGAGCATGGATTGTGGTAGGGAGCGCAGCAAGAATTGAGGCTGAATGTTAAGTATCCATTAGAACAGTGTCCCCCAATAGAAATACAGTGTCAATCATATATGTGATTTTTTTTTTTTTTAGGTTCACTAAATTTATTTTAAAAATCATAAAACGTTTCTTACAAAAGAGCATTACATTCTGCACACTGCTCTGAATAGATGCCAGGGACATATGGACTACTGTTACTTTTCCTCCCTGTCCCACCACCCCAAATGTTACAGTGACCACAAAGCAAAGTGTTCACAATAATTACATGGGGGGACTTCTTTAAACCACCAACAATGAACAAAAATTAAAATTCACTCACTCTGCTGCTGTTTCAAAATTTCAATGTTAGTTTTTGCACACCCTCCCCCACCCCCACCCAGTTTGTAAGGAACTAAAACATTACATCTGGTGAACAGCAAAGATTTCACTACACCTCAAATGCAGAACACCTATGAAGCAGAGGAATGTTGGCTTTTTAAACAGAAGCAGATNACGTTTCTTACAAAAGAGCATTACATTCTGCACACTGCTCTGAATAGATGCCAGGGACATATGGACTACTGTTACTTTTCCTCCCTGTCCCACCACCCCAAATGTTACAGTGACCACAAAGCAAAGTGTTCACAATAATTACATGGGGGGACTTCTTTAAACCACCAACAATGAACAAAAATTAAAATTCACTCTGCTGCTGTTTCAAAATTTCAATGTTAGTTTTTGCACACCCTCCCCCACCCCCACTCAGTTTGTAAGGAACTAAAACATTACATCTGGTGAACAGCAAAGATTTCACTACACCTCAAATGCAGAACACCTATGAAGCAGAGGAATGTTGGCTTTTTAAACAGAAGCAGATAAAAAAAAAAAGATGCAGGACTCCTTCAGTTCTTCACTAGTCTTAGAAAAACTTTCCAGAATACTGCTTCACACTGTTCTGCAGCAAATACTGTGCATTCTGTATCTGGTCCTGTGTTCTTGTAATGGTAATGATCTGATCTTCGGATCCTTCTAAAGGCTCATCAATTTTGATCGAAGCTCCTGACTCATGATGGATTTGTTTAATCCGCTGACCACCTTTGCCAATAATAGATCCAGCCAAATCTTTGGGAATAGTTACTTGTGTAGTAATAATAGGTCCACCAGGATCACCATATGAGCCACGACCCCCATATCCAGAGCCACCCTGTGGTTCATAAGCCATCTGCCACTCTGATGGGCTCCATGTATCTATTGCAGAATCCCAGGTTTCATCAGCACTGAAACCAACCATGCCAACATAATGGTCTCCAGGTCTTCCTCTTCTGTCATAGGCCATTAGATCTCCTCTAGGTGGTGGTGGTGGTGGAAGAGGAAAATTCCAAGCTCTACTGCCTCCCCAGCCACCTCGTCCGGGAGGGGGTGGAGGTGGTCCTCGACAAGGGCTCATATCATCATAATCTCTTCAGGAGGGAGGCATGGGACGCCCACCCCGACCAGGCGGCATTCTGTCAAAACCACCTCTTCCCCGCATGGGAAATCCCACAGGACGTCCACGGCGGTCATCAAACATCATTGTAAAACCACCATAATCATAGGTTTCATCATAAAAATTGGGATCATAAGGCTGAGCGCGTCCTTTGATGGGAGACTCTGATATAAGATCAAGGATGATCTTTATGCACTCTACAACCCTATCAGGTTTTCCTCCGATAAGAACGACTCTGTCAGTAGATTGAGGACAACATTCCTGGAAAAGCTTGATTGTTGTCTGAGTGTTCTCTCGAAGTTCTTTGATTTTAGCACCTTTGACTCCAATAATTCCTCCTGCCAGACTCTGATGAATCAACAGTCTCAACTCGCAGTCAGAGTCGCTTCCTTTATAGTGTTGGTACTCTTCCAAGGTGGGGATGATTTTCTTCAGAATTTCTCCAATCGTTTCAATATCAGCACTGATACTCAATATGCGCTCGGGGCCACTGCTGTCTGGGACTGAAACACTGGCATTGTAGTCTGTACGGAGAGCCTTAATATTTTTGCCTCCTTTTCCAATCACTGCCCCAGCATTCTTGCTCTGAAGCAGAATGTGTAATTCAACCATCTCATCAGTGTTTCTAGATCTTTTAAAAGCTTGCTCCTCTTCCATATCTTCAGCAGGGCGTTTACCAAATTCGCCATTGGTTTCGGTGTTGGGAAAGGTTTCCTCTGGCTGTTCAGTTTCCATTTTCT
The DNA here is from genome assembly GCA_006410675.1 of Oreotragus oreotragus. Classification (NCBI taxonomy): domain Eukaryota; kingdom Metazoa; phylum Chordata; class Mammalia; order Artiodactyla; family Bovidae; genus Oreotragus; species Oreotragus oreotragus. Next base: position 453,347 of record SJYX01007126.1, on the reverse strand, counting down.
TGTATTCAAGGGACACACCAATCAGTTATTAAATATATCCTTCCAGGGCAGAACTGAAGTGTTCTGGGCGGGACCAACTGACACCCTGGTGCTGTAGTAGCCCGGCAAGGGTACCGTCCCTATGCCACCGCACCTCCTCAGCCGGTCACAGCTAGACAGAGAACAAGCGTAGGCCCCCTGTCAGTCTTTTTAAAATTTTAGCCAGTCCAGTGAGTGTGCAGTGGCCTTTCATTATAGTTTTGCTTTGACTTTCTTTTGTGACATACAGTTTTGAGCATCTGTTTATCTATGTGTTACTCATTCATATTATATCTTATCCTGCAAAGTGTCAGTCAAAGTCTTTGCCCATTTTTTAAAATAAACTTTTTGAAGTTTGAATAATTATAGGTTTACAAAAAATCTGAAAATGATAGTACAGAGAGATTCTTTATACCTCTCACCCATTTTTCTGACTGATAACGTTTTACATTCCTATGGTATATTTGTCAATATTAAGAAATCAGCATTGGGCTTCCCTGGTGGCTCAGTGGTAAAGAATCTACCTGCCAAGGCAGGAGACATGGGTTTAGTTCCTGGGTCGGGAAGATCCCCTGGAAAAGGGAATGGCTCCCCACTCCAGGATACTTGCCTAGGAAATCCCATGGACAGAGAATCCTGGCAAGCTATAGTATGAAAGTTTATCTGGAATGGCTACGTGCAAGTCTGCCTTATGCTCTATTCCCTGAGAATTATAAAACTGCACAGTTAGATAATAAACTTTGTCAGTCCACTAGAGGCTGGACAAGAGTTTGAGCAAGCTCCAGGATATGGTGATGGACAGGGAAGCCTGGGATTCTGCAGTCCATGGGGTTGCAAAGAGTTGGACATGACTGAGTGACTGAACAATAAACTGTTATGTTAAATAAAGGAAATATTGTGTGTGTGTGTGTGTGTATGTAGGAAACAGGAACCTTAGTAAAGCAGTGATTTTTAACAGTTATCTTGGAAAAGCTGAATTAGTAGCCCTCAAAATGGAAACCATTCCGACAGGCTGAAATAGAACTTGGAGTGAGAAGGTCCTTCATAGTCCTTGGCAGTTTTAGGAACATTTGAACCAAATTATGTGAATAGCTATGTGGTTCTATCAATCACTGGCGTAAGTCAGGTATCCCTCCTTTCCTATTTATGTTTCTTTTCTCTTTTTATTTTTAAGTGGCTGATTCTTCTACTTTCTTATTTACATTTCTGTGGGGGAGATCTTTTGGGGAGTAACTTCTTGCACTCTTTTGGCAGAGGCTATTTGGGGTCAGTTTACTGGAGAAGAAACTGTGAGGGTATCAGGCACAATGGTTGACAGCTTAAAAACTTAGAGAAATTTAGTATGCCCAAGGTCAAGCAGTGGCAGAGTCTGGATTTCAATGACAGTTTATCTCAAAGTTTATATTCTTTATACTGTTCTTGTGGGCAAGACTTTGTTTTAGGCTTGATATGGCTATGTAAATGACCCCTGTTCACAAAGAGCTGACAGTAAGTAGATAAATGTGGTATAAGTTAGCAGATAAGTGCCATATGAATGGTACAGGCAGAGCCTCCTGGGAGTCAGATGAAGGAGAAATTACTCTGAATAAATGCTGAGGATTTATGGCTGAAGTAGCAATTGAGCAGAAGAAAGGTAGATTTTTATAGGCAAGAATGTAGAGAAGTGAATTCCAGGCAAAGGAAATGACATAAGTAGAGACTTAATGATGAGGAAGTTGAAAGGATAAGTTTGACTATAGGTACTAGAATCGATGGTACATACTACTTTAGGATGATTAATATGGCATAGATTAGAGTGGAGTGGAGAAGGAAATGGCAACCCATTCCAGTATTCTTGCCTGGAGAATCCCAGGGATGGGGAAGCCTGGTGGGCTGCCGTCTATGGGATTGCACAGAGTCGGACGTGACTGAAGCGACTTAGCAGCAGAGTGGAGTGAGATTAACACTAGGGGATTCTCCAGGCAAGAATACTGGAGTGAGTTGCCATTTCCTTCTCCAGGGGATCTTCCCAACCCAGGGATCAAACCCAGGTCTCCTGCATTGCAGGCAGATGCTTTAACCTCTGAGCCACCAGGGAAGCCCACTCAGGGAGGAGTTTTAGTAATTCAGATGTGAGATGAAGAAGAGATAAATTAGTGTTATAGCAAAAAGTATGGAAAGAAAGAACTGAGTTCAAGGACAGGTCTGAAAGAGAAATGTTAACATTTGAAACCTATATTAGTTTACTACTACTATCAGTTCTCAGTGCCTTAAACAACAGGGATTTATTTCTTATAGTTCTAGGGACTGGTAAGTCTATGATAAAGGTGCTGGCAGATTCATTTCCTTGGTGAGGGCTCCCTTTTTTGGCTGCCTTCTCACCATGTCCTTACATGGGGGAGAGGAAGGGAGTGTGAGAGCAAGACCAAGGGTGAGAGAGAGGATGAGCTCTGGTCTCTCTTCCTGTTCCTATAGGGACACTAATAACGCCATTATGAGAGCCTCGGCCTCATGGTGTCATTTAATCCCAGTTACTTCCCAAAGGCCCCACTTCCCAATACCATTATATCGAAGTTAGGGTCTTCAGATATGCATTTAAGGAGGGAGGGGGACACAACACAGTCTGCAGCAAAGCCTGATTAGATTATATGGATGAAAGAATCAGTTCAGTTCAGTTCAGTTCAGTTCAGTCGCTCAGTCATGTCCGACTCTTTTCGACCCCATGAGTCACAGCACGCCAGGCCTCCCTGTCCGTCAACAGCTCCCAGAGTTCATTCAGACTCATGTCCATCGAGTCCGTGATGCCATCCAGCCATCTCATCCTCTGTCGTCCCCTTCTCCTCCTGCCCCCAATCCCTCTCAGCATCAGAGTCTTTTCCAATGAGTCAACTCTTCTCATGAGGTGGCCAAAGTTTTGGAGTTTCAGCTTCAGCATAACTCCTTCCAATGAACACCCAGGAGTGATCTCCTTTAGGATGGACTGGTTGGATCTCCTTGCAGTCCAAGGGACTCTCAAGAGTCTTCTCCAACACCACAGTTCAAAAGCATCAATTCTTTGGTGCTCAGCTTTCTTCACAGTCCAACTCTCACATCCATACATGACCATTGGAAAAACTATAGCCTTGACTAGATGGACCTTTGTTGGCAAAGTAACATCTCTGCTTTTCAATATGATATCTAGATTGGTCATAACTTTCCTTCCAAGGAGTAAGTGTCTTTTAATTTCATGGCTGCAGTCACCATCTGCAGTAATTTTGGAGCCCCCCAAAATAAAGTCTGACACTGTTTCCACTGTTTCCCCATCNTCTGCTTTTTAATATGCTACCCCTACACAAACATGATAATCTATCATTTATATGTCTATTCATTTGAGTGTTGATTCTCTATATAAACATGAGTTCTCACTGATGTCTCTGACTCTAACCCAGTTTGATAGGATTTATTCTAGACTTCTTCTCTTGCTTATCCATAAAATCCTGCCTCCTACCATCTGCTATCCATTTACTTAGTTATTTAATACCAGTGCACATGTAGTTTCAGACTTTGTGTCTTGAATCCCTGGAAGAAACAAAAGCATCAGAGTCAGTGTTTATGTACAGTAAACAGGTCGTTTATTTTTAACCATATAGTTTCCAGCCAGAACAGCATTTTCCAAAGTTACTTAGGTGTCATCCATTTTTGAAATTAAAAAAAATGAGTTTTCTTTTTTATTATTCATTGGTAAGATTTATATATTCAGATTGCAGTTTATTTTTAGATATTTATTTTGCAAATAGTGTTTCCTAGCCTGTTACTTATATTTTTATTTTCTTCACAGTGACTTTTGACAGGAAGAAGTTGACATTTTTATGAAGTCCAGTTTATCAAATTTTCTTTTATGATTAGTGCCTTTTGCATTCTAAAATACCTTTGCCTATCTCCAGGTCACAAAATTCTTCTTTTTAAATGATTTTAAAATATTTTAATCTGTGAAATGTTTAGTTCTAATTTTTATATATGTCATTAATCCATCATGAATTATTTTTTGTGCATGATGTGAAATAGATGTTGAGGTTCAGTTTTGCCTATACAGCTATCCAGTTGATCTAGCATGGTTTTTCTACACTTTTTCACATCTTAAACCTCGTGCAGAATTTTCCTATCTCACTTTACTCTCTTTATGTAAGTTCCAGCTTCCCTGATAGTGGTAATAAGTTAGCACTCTTTTTGTACTTTTCTATCTTACCCCTAATTCTTTTTTAAAAAGCTCTTTATTTTTTATTCGCATATAGCCGATTAACAATGTTGTGATAAGTTCAGGTGAACAGTGAAGGGACTCGGCCATACATATACATGTATCCATTCTCTTCCAAACTCCCCTTCCATTTAGGCTGCTGCATATTAATAGCATTAAGTAAGTTCCATGTGCTGTACAGTAGGTCCTTGTTGGTTATCCATTTTGTTTATAGCAGTGCCCCTAATTCTGGTGTACCATTTATTTGACTCTTCTTTGCATAATTGTCATGGTTTTATGTCTGTTTTATAAGAATCTGTACAATTAATTTACCAATACATTCAAATTTTATTCTTATATTTTGATGTTATTCAATACATTACCTATAAGCAAATACTGTTGTGACAGTATTTGTTCCCTTGTGTTTTCCTACAACTGGAGTAAACTGTCAGTTGAAGGCCATTCAGTGCATTTCAGTTTCTTTACAAATAAAATTGAGAAAAATATGTTTTCCTTTTATCAAATACGTTTCCCTAAAACTTCTGCTTCTTCTTAGAATTCCTAATAGGCAAAGAGATGTCAGTAAGTGTAGGCTCTAACTTCCTACATTTGGCATTGAAAGCAGTACGACATCATAGAACAGCAGAGGCTTTAGTTTCTGAAGAATGGGCGTTAATATACACTTGCTACCATTTTCTCCTGCATAACCTTGGGCTAAATATGCCCTCTGTATAAAATGGGAATAATAGTATTTACTTCAAAGAGTAGATGTGAATATTAAATTAGTTATCAAGCCAGACTACCTATACCTAAACAGAAGTGGTCCAGGAAGGTGCTCAAACCAAAGGAAAGAAATGGCTCATTTTCTTAGATCATTATGGAGAGGTTTAAGCAAGAAATATACTAGTATTACTTTCATTTCTCCTGTATATTTAATATACCTTAGATCATATGATCCAAATCCTTGTATTTAAAAATAGATATTCATTTGAACTTTCTTTTGACTTCTAAGCTGAGGAAAAATATCATATACAGAAATTAATTTAGACAGAATCAACTCCTTCCCTTTAATTTATGATAAACTCTACTGGTAAATTAACTGGAAGTCAGTCTTCCTGAAATATCACTTGATTAGATTATTTAAAATTCTTGAATAATTTCCTGTTAACATCAGGATGAAATTCTGTTTTCCCAAACTGACTTAATACTTTGCAGCATATCCCCAGTATTAAACTTCATAGTTCCTCAATAGAATACTTTTTTTATACCTCCTTTAATTACCATTTACATTCTTTGTGAATCATTCTGACATCTTCACACTTTCTCATGCAGCTTTTCTTGCCTAGAATTTCCTGTCTTCTACTTTCACATAGAGACAAAGGAAGACATTTTATAAAAATGCCTATAATATTGCAGCTCAGATCATAATTTCAAGTAAACCAGTTAGAGCATTTTAGTTTGACCATTAAGAGACGGTGTACTCTATTATTCCCTATAGAGTATAGGACCCAGAGCAAACAATGGTATGTTTCTTTACAAGGTAAAATTCAAATAAAATTAACTATATGGGTTTAATCCATATATTTAAGGGAAGGGGCTTCCCAGATAGATCAGTTGGTAAAGAATCTGCCTTCAATGCAAGAGACCCTGTTTTGATTCCTGGGTTGGGAAGATCCTCTGGGGAAGGGATAGGCTACCCACTCTAGTATTCAGGTCTGGAGAATTCTGTGGACTGTATAGTTCATGGAGTTGCAAAGAGTCAAACATGACTGAGTGATGGAAAGGGAAAAAAATACCAAAGTATTCCATGGAAGACAGAGAGAATTAGTGACATTCACTTTTCTCTAAGGATGGATGGTTCATTATTAAAAAAAATAAAATAAAATACACACTTGTTCATTATTTAGTATGTGCCAGCCACTGTTCTAAGCACTTTTTTAATATGTTGACTCACTTTACCCTCACAGTCTGGCCCAGAGTCCCTCTTGTAATCACTGCTGTTCACTTGCTGTCCCGCTGTCTTTCCTCTGGGCTGCTTGTATGTTAGTTTAAAATCTATGAATCCCAGGTAGTTGATCACTAGGAGTTGGGTCTGGTTGTTTATTCCTAAGATCAGTCTCCCTGAGTCACTGTTTAGATCCGTTGTTGTATGAAGTCTTCCCCTAAGCTCCTGCCAAATTTTGGGGCCTTGGATATTGTATTATTTTATTATTCTCCAGGGATGACTTTTTAACTAAAAGATTCCATCAATTATGCTGCCATGTTGATGCCCCTCTATTACCACCCATACCATAGGCGCTTAATAAATTCTTGTGAATTAACGAGTCAACTGCATTTATTGTCCACCACTTAAGAAACAGAAATCAATCTTCAGTAGTTTAAAAATGATTTTTTTAAAGCAAACATTCAATAAAGTAATTTATGATGTAGAATCAATCCTAATTTAATATGAGAATATTTGCTTCTTTCCCCACACATTTTCTGAAGAGTAGACATAACCTAAATAGCAATTTGTGTTTCATTTGTCATGAGTAGCAACATTTACATTGGGGGCCTCTCAGTTGTCAATACAGTTTAATTTAGAAGGATTCTTTTTTTATTAAAATTGTCTTTCTTTCCCAATTTCTTCTATTTAAAAGAGAATCTCTCTTTACAGAGAAGGCCCATGTATTCATTTTATGTGTCTTTTTTTTTTTTTTTTTTATTATTCAGAAAGTGTTTCAGATCTCTCACTCGCTTGCTTGCTCACTCTTAGCAAGCCCCTAAATTATCTTATCGTTACATGGAGGACAAATTTTAAAAGTTATACCAAAGATAGTATCATATTTATAATACTCATCCACTCATCCCTCTTATTTTTAAAATATTAAAAGCATACTTTCTTTTTACCCAGGGATGGAAATATTTAAAACATCCTTCTTTTATTTAAACTCCTTCCTGTTTTCTGGATCATAAAAGTTCCCTAATTGTAGAGTACTAATAAAAAGGATTCCAAATTTTCCTGAACTCAGATTCTCATGAGCAATAATAGCATCTTAGTGGCGCATCTAACCTTTTTGTGTTCTTTAAATTTTCACTTTTGTTCTAGCAAATCCACCTGGTGTTATTAGAATGCTCCATTTCTATAGCAGGATTGGGCTAGTTGATGATAGTTGCCAGGGAAATTCCAAGATGCTACTCCATACTTGGGTTTCTTAACGTTCAGTTTTATTTATTATTTTTTTAAACTTCTAGTGGAAGATTTAACAGGACGTTTTATTTGCAAAATACAGTTTGTTCTTGAGCTGGCTGCCAGAATGGGAAGCTGAACTAAATGCCCACAGCTCTCCCTTCTACCATCACTCTTCCTACCCACTTTGTAAATTCAAGTAGCAGACTGTATTCAATTGTCAATGATGGTTTATTATCTGATATTAACCATCTGTCTCAGGATCCCTGAAAAAAATTATTTAAGCTTTTAGCTAAAGGTTTTCTTTATGAAAATGCCATACATGGCATGATAAAACATTTCAGAAAGTTCTAACTTTGGATATTATAACAGTTCATGAACAACAAGCCTTTCTTAGTTCCCACTTAAATGACTCTTAAAAAAAAAAGTTTGGCCAATGCTTTCTTAAGAAATGGTATATATGTTGTGGGATAAATGTTCTGTGCAGTTTTTATTGCAATTTTTGAAAAGAGAGTTACCTATCTTGTCCAAAGATTTGGTGGTCTTTCCTCTTACAGGGCAACCATATCCAAGATAATTTTTGCTCTTTTTTTTTCCAGCTAAAACCACATACAGTATGACCAGAAAGGAAAGACTAAGATCGTCCACATGAATAATTCTGTCTGGAGTCTGATCTTGCAAAGTTCATGCAACCAATCATTTTCCTTTAGTCTTAAAATTTCTGATAATTGTGAGTGTTTGGAATGTTGAAAAATAAAAACAGAAACAAACTAAAACCTTAGAGATCATTACATAAGATTAAATTTTTAGATTTTAGATTCAGAAACTGAGGGCAAGTAGAAGATAACTTTTTTTCCAGATTATATTCAGGGCTGGACCCCAGGCCTCCTGCTTTCCAGACCACAAACCAGGCTGCAGTTTCAATGAACAAACGTTTCATTTATCCTCTTTTTTGCATCTGATGTTCTTTGCCCTTCTCTTAAAATTGTATCAAGACTGCTCAGTAAATATTTCATTGAGCATTATCGTCCTTTTAATATACATACTACTAATTGACTAGCATTTATTTTTCTTTTTAACAATGTCAGAATCTCCCAACTAGTTTTCATAGGATAGAGCTACTTCCTGCTTGCCTGAAATCTTGAAAGGAATATATCAATGAACAAAGAAGTGAGGGAAATAATTTTAAATGTGAAGAAATTTTTGAGAGTGAAGAAATGCCACCTAGCTGTCCTTTCCTTTTAGCTCTAGAATATTGTGTGTGCTTGCTTAGTCACTTCAATCATGTCCAGCTCTGTACGACCCTATGCACTGTAGCTTGCCAGGCTCCTCTATCCTTGGAACTCTCCAGGCAAGAATATTGGAGTGGGTTGCCATACCCTCCTCCAGGGGATCTTTCTGACCTCATGTCTCTTATCTCTCTTTTATTGACAGGCGGGTTCTTTACCACCTGGGAAGCTCCTAGATAATCACAGATCTCCCAGCAAGGAGTCCCTGGTGGACTTCCAAAGAGCCCAGACAGTTTTTATTTCATAGACTGTACTAGCCCACTTTCTTTTCTGAAAGAGGAGCGTTCATGTTCTAAAAGCATTGAAGTGTCTGAAAATTACAACCATAAATTACTTTAGCAAAATTATGTATGTACCTGACATGCATGGTTTGAGTTGGCTTCTGGTTCCAGATCTAACTGGTTAACAATACAGTATATCAAACTAGATCCATTTTAGAGAATACAAGCCTACACTGTGCTAGATTTTCTGGTCATGGTAAACTCTTGGTAGTCCACAAAGTTCATCAGATACTTTCTCTTTGTCTCCTCCTGGTGTTTATGTCGTTGTGCAGTCACTAGTCATGTCTGACTCTCTGTGACCCCACTGGACTGTAGCACACCGGGCTCCTCTGTCCTCCACTGTTTCCTGGAGTTTGCTCAAATTCAGGTCCATTGAGCGGAGGATGCTATCTAACCATTTCATCCTCTGCTGCCCCCTTTCTCTTTTTTTGCCTTCCGCCTTTCCCCACCTCAGGGTCTTTGCCAATGAGTCAGCTCTTCACATCAGGTGGCCAAAGTATTGTAGCTTCAGCTTCAGCATTGGTCCTTCCAATAAATATCCAGGGTNTTCAGGTCCATTGAGCGGAGGATGCTATCTAACCATTTCATCCTCTGCTGCCCCCTTTCTCTTTTTTTGCCTTCCGCCTTTCCCCACCTCAGGGTCTTTGCCAATGAGTCAGCTCTTCACATCAGGTGGCCAAAGTATTGTAGCTTCAGCTTCAGCATTGGTCCTTCCAATAAATATCCAGGGTTGATTTCCTTTAGGATTGACTGGTTTGATCTCCTTGCAGTCCAAGGAACGCTCAAGAGTATTCTTCAGCACTAGAAGCTGAAAGCATCAATTCTTGGGCACTCAGCCTTCCTTATGGTCCAGCTCTCACATCCATACATGACCGCTGACTACATGATTACAGACTTCTGGACATGGTGTTCATGTACGTTGAGCCATTTATCTAGAAATCTAGAGAATATTCATCTCCATTTTATTTTCTGTTCATCCTTCAAGACTGTGTAAGCATTGCAATCTCGGGAAAAAAANGTGGTGGGATTTTTTTTCTGTTTTTTTTTTTTTTAAGGAGTGCATCTTGTTTTTAAGTTTTTACTCCAATATTAGCTCAGTGGGAAAACATTTTCTTGCAAAACTGATGAAAATTTGTTAAGTTCCCGTATTTTCATTGGGAATCCTGAACCAGGAATCAAAAACTATAAACGGCCACCCCAACTTCCTAACCTGTTCCAGGAAACCAGCAAAGTAATTGTATCCTAGTTAATCTGGGGAAGGCTGAGTGCTGTGGACATTCTGCTATGATTTTAGGCAGTAGTGGTTACAGTTCACAGTCTGTCTAGAGATCTCTTCTAAAGAATACATGCCATGATACCAAGGTAATTGACTTTATGTTGAGTACTTCGTTATTTTTTTTTATCTTATGTTTAAAGTGGTTATATGTATATACACAACTAAGAGGATATCAACTAATAGTTTTAAGTAGTCTGAAGGCCTCTACTGTGAACCCTGCATTAAAGGTATCATTGACTGTAATGGATAAGCAGTGTAAAGCAATCACCATTTTTTTTTTTTTACCCAGAACAATGTTCACATGGGCAGATTCTGCTGAAGACATACCAAGTTGTTGTTATTTAGTCACCAAATTGTATCTGACTCTTTTGCAACACCATGGACTATAGCCCGCCAGGCTCCTCTGTCAATGGAATTCTCCAGGCAAGAATACTGCAATGGGTTGCAGTTTCCTTCCCCAGGGGATCTTCCCAAACCAGAGGTCAAACCCACACCACCTGCACTGGCAGGCAGATTCTTTACCACTGAATCACCAGTGAAGCCTGGCATACCAAGAATACTTACCAAAAACAAGGGGAAAATTCCTTTAAAGTTAGACGTAGAAAAAATATGTTATTGGTTTAAAATGTATTTTCTCTTTTGGCTTTAAGGTGCCTGAATTCCAAAACAGCAATTGAGTGAAATAGTCCTTGGTCAGGTTTGATTCACAGCTCAAATAAGAGACAGGAATCTTTTATTCCTTGTGATGACAAGGGATAAAATACATACAAGTATACCGCCTCTGAAGCTTTCTAAGCCCCTTGATTTCAAAGAAAATCGACAAACCACCCTCAAGAGGCCTTTAAAACCGAATGCGTGCTCTGAAAATGGGAACTGCATTTTATCTGTCTTCTTTTGTAAGCCTAGATAGCTGGAAAAGTATTATAAAGATAATTAATATAGTAGGAATATACCAGCTCAGTTCTTACCAATTTTTAACTAAGAAAGAATGCTATCATTTTATCACATTGTTTCAGTTGAAAATATAGACATCTTAAGATATGTGTGTGTGTAATATATATAATTTTTATGGGTATATGCATATATACACATATATGTATAAATCTCCAAGGATATTTACAGGTCTTTAAAACTCAGTTTCAAATGAAGTAAATGCTTTTGCAGGTCTTTAAACCTCAATTTCAAGTAAAGTAAATGCCCATAGCACTCACCATATTTCTCTCTATTTACAAGGATAAAAGCAAGTTGAAATAAACAACAGTGATACCTAATTCTTTTCAGAAAAGTATTTCTCAATAATTACTATTCATACTTACAGCTCTGTTACTAGGAGGTAATTTTAGCTCCCAGTAACTTACTTAAGCTTATTTATTTCTGTTTTGAAAGTAATTTTCCAGCTTTAATGCAATTCAGCATAGCACTGCTATTTTAATGAAGATGATGATGTTGGAAAATTGATTACATAAATCAACTGTTTACAAATTCATTCTCTATCATTTTAATTTTATTTGGAGCGTATAACTCCAACTGAGTATATAGGTAGAAACGGTGATCTTGGACAGGATATATTTACTACCTAACAGATGTACAATTCTGCGAGCCCCTAAGGCAGATTTTAAAAACCTCTAGAATTGCTCCCAATCTGAAAGGTTTGTATCTGACAAAATTCAGTTTAACATAAATTTATTGAATACCCACTGTGTACCAGATGCTATGCTAGGTACTGTGTATAGAAAGATGAATAAGAAATGACTCCTGCCCTTGTGGGGGCTGGAAGTCTAATGGACTAGGGAAATAGACAATTGCAATGTAATATAATTATAATAAGTGCTATGAAGATAACAATGATACAGATTCAAATAACAGTGGAGGATTTTTATGTTCATGTTCATGAGAGGTATTAGTTTGTAGTTTTCTTGCCTAATACTGTCTTTTTCTGGTTTCCTGTTTAGAAAATATGTGTATTCAGGTTTTCTTTTTCTTTTTTTTGTGTTAGTGAATTGTGGCAGATTGCCTTTCTAGGAAATGGTTCTTTTAGGTTAACAAAGTTGGGGGCATAGAGTTTTTCTAATATTCCTCTATTATCCTTTAATGTCCATGGGATCTGTACTGATGTCCCCTCTTTCGTTTCTGATAGTTAGTAATTTGTATCACCTCTCATTTTTTTCTTATTTAGGCTGGCTTGGTGTTTGTTGATTTTATTGATCTTTTCAGGGAACTCTTTTACTTCTGTTGAATTTTGCTATTGATTTCCTTTATTCAATTTCATTTTCTGCTCTTTTTTTCTTTCTTGTCTTTGCTTGCTTTGCATTTGATTCATTCTTCTTTATCCAGTTTTCTAAGGTGGAGGCTTAAATTACTGATTTTAGACCATTCTTTCTTTTCTTATATGTGGTCAGTGCTGTACATTTCCCTCAAAGCACTGCCTTTTTGTTCATTCCTCACTCACTAATTCGTGTCTGACTCTCTGCGAACCCATGGACTGCAGCACACCAGGCTTCTCTGTCCTCCACTATCTCCTGGAGTTTGCTCAGATTCATGTCCATTGAGTCCATGATGATATCTAACCATCTCATCCTCTGCTGCCCCTTTCTCCTTTTGTCTTCAGTCTTTTCCAATCACTCAGCTCTTCATCAGGTAGACAAAGTATTGGAGCATCAGTCCTTCCAATGAATATTCAGGGTTGATTTCCTTTAGGACTGACTGGTTTGATATCCTGCTGTCCAAAGGACTTTCAGAGTCTTCTCCAATACCACAGTTTGAAATTATCAGTTCTTTGGCACTCAACCTTCTTTATGGTCCACCTCTCACATCTGTATATGACTATTGGAAAAATCATAGCTTTCACTATATGGACCTTTGTCAAGCTAAGTGATATCTCTGCTTTTATCATAGCTTTCCTTTCAATGAGCAAGCATCCTTTAATTTCATGGCTGTAGTCACTGTCTGCAGTGACTTTGGAGCCCACGAAAAGAAAATCTGTCATGGCTTCCACTTTTTCCCCTTCTATTTGCCATGAAGTGATGGAACCAGATGCCATGATCTTCGCTTTTTCAATGTTGAGTTTTAAGCCAGCTTTTTCACTGTCTTCCTTCACCTTCATCAAGAGGCTCTTTAGTTCCTTTTTGCTTTCTGTCATTAGAGTGGTATCATCTGAATATCTGAGGCTACTGATACTTCACCTGGCATTTTGATTCCAGCTTGTGATTCATCCAACCTGGCATTTTGCATGGTGTACTCTGCATAGAAGTTAATGAGCAGGGCGACTACACACAGCCTTGACATATTCCTTTCTCAATTTCGAACCAGTCCAGTGTTCCATATTCAGTTTTAACTCTGTTCTTGACTCTCATACAGGTTTCTCATGAGACAGGTAAGGTGGTCTGATGTTCCCATCTCTTTGAGAATTTTCCATTTTGTTCGATCCACACAAAGGCTTTAGCATAGTCAATGAAACAGAAGTAGATGTTTTTCTGGAATTCCCTTTCTTTCTCTATGATCTAACAGATTTTGGCAACTTGACCTCTGTTTCCTCTGCCTTTTCTAAATCCAGCTTGTACATCTGGAAGTTCTTGGTTCACATGCATCCAATTAATCTTGTTAAGTTGTATTTTTATTTTCAATTTGTTTCAAATATTTTAAAATTTCTCTTGAGACTTTTGTTTCCCCCCTGTGTTATTTAGAAGTGTGCTGTTTAATGCCCGAGTATTTTAGGATTTTTCCATTTACACTTCTGGTTTTGATTTCTAATTTAATTCCATTGTGGTCTAAGAACAGACATTGTATGATTTCTACTTTAAAAAAAAAATTTAAGGTTTGATTTATGGCCCAGAAAGTAGTTTATCTTGGTAAATGTTCCATGTGAGCTTGAGAAGACTGTATAATCTGCTGTTGCTGTGTGAAGTAGTTTACAGATGTTAATTGTATCCAGTTGATTAATAGTGCTGTTGAGTTCAACTATGTCCTTGCTGATTTTTTGTCTGCTGAATGGTGCATTTCTGATAGAGGGGTGTGAAAGTCTCCAACTGTAATAGTAGATTCATTTGTTTCTCCTTGAATTCTTATCCCTTTTCCCCTCACTGTTGCTAGGGGCACACACACTATAGATTGTTAAGAACTTCCTAGTGTACTGATTTCTTTATAATTGTTTAATGCACTTCATTATCCCTGATAATTTTCCTTGTTCTGAAATCCTCTCTAACTTAATATAACTAGTCAGTCTCCTATGATTAGTGTTAGCATGGTATATTTTATCATTGCTTTACATATGGGCTTCCCTCATGGTTTAAATGGTGAAGAATCTGCCTGCAATGCAGGAGGCCTGGGTTCCAACCCTGGGTCAGGAAGATCCCCTGGAGAAGGGAATGGCAACCTACTCCAGTGTCCTTGCCTGGAGGAGCCCATGGATTGAGGAGCCTGACAGGCTACAGCCCATGGGTCACAAAGAGTTGGACACAACTAAGCAACTAACGCTTTCACTTTCTTTCACTATATATATATTTAATACAGTCTTCCAGGTGGCACAGTAGTAAACACTCTGCCTGCCAATAATGCAAGAGACAGAAGAGACATGGATTTGTTCCCTGTGTTGTTGTTATATGTATTCACACACACGTAAAAATGCATAGCTGAGTATACTGTTGATGTTACTATTTTGAATAGTTATCTGTTAGGTCAATTAAGAATAATAAAAATAAAGTGAGTTTAGTTATTTGTTTTACTTATTTAGTCTCTGATGCTCTTTCTTTATGTAGATTGTTTTTCTGACCTATATCATTTACCTCCATTCTGAAGAACTTCTTTTAACATTTCTTGCAAAGCAGATCTGGCAATACATTTCTTCAATTTTTCGTTTTTGTCTGAGAAACTCTTTATTTCTCTTTCACTTTTGAAGGATAATTCTCTACAGAGTATGGAAGTCTGGGGTGTGTGTGTGTGTGTGTGTGTGTGTGTGTGTCTCAATGTTTAAAATATTTCACTCCATCCTCTTCTTGTTTGCATTGTTTGTGAGGAGAAATCAAATATAATTAATATAATTAATTTAGCTCTTCTGTAGCGCTTTTTTCTCTCTAGCTTCTTTCAAAATTTGTTTCTTTATCTTTGACTTTCTAAAGTTTGTCTATGATATGCCTAGGTTTTTGTCTTATTCTCAGAACTTCCTCTGCCTGAGGTGTGATGTCTGACATTAATTTGGAAAAACTTCGCAGTCATTATTGCTTTTAATCTTGTTTTTGTTCCCTTCCCTGTTTCTTCCTCTTCTGATGTTGCATGTATTTTACATCTTTTTTTAGGTGTCCCACAGTTTTTGATATTCTCTTTGGTTGATTTTTTTTTTAAGTCTTTTGTTGTTGTTTTCAGTTTTCAAGTTCATATTATCATAATTTTCAAACAGAGATACTTTCCTCAGCCATGCCCTGTCTACTAATGAATCTGCCAAAAAAATTCTTTATTTCAGCTACAGAGGTGTTTTTTTTTTTTTTATCTCTAGCATTTCTTTTTTGGACATTTCCAAGAATTTCTCTCTCTTAATTTTACATTAGTCATCTGCTCTTGCATGATGTCTACTTTGCCCATTAAACCATTAAAAATATCAATTATTTTTTAAAATTTCCTGTTTTGATACTTCTGACATTCCTGTCATATCTGCCTCTGGTTAATAGTTGTTCAGTCTCTTTTACCTTTTATTATGCTTTGTGATTTTTTTGTAGAGAAACATGATGTGCTGGGTAAAAGGAACTGCAGTAAGTCAGCCTTTAGTAATGTGGTGGTAAGGCAGCAAAGGGAAGGCATAGTGTTTTATATTCTAATGACTTAATTTCAGTCTTTTAGTAAGCTTGTGCCTCTGGGTTGTGAATGTTACCAGCGCTTTTCAGTTTTTCCCCGAAGGCTACTGAGTGACTAGTGGGTGCTAAAGTTGGTGTTTCCCTTCCTCAGGTAGGTTAGGCAAAACCCTAGCAGGTTAGGCTTGGGTAAAATAATTGTCATACCTGATTCTGGTTCATACTTGGTAAATTAGATTATCCTATGGGTATAAATGTGTTTTAGATTCAAACAGTTTCCAAATCTGCCTGAGATTTTATTTTATAATAGATCCTATTATGATTGCTGTGCATATGTCCAAGCCCTCACATTCATCCTGAGATGTGTAGATGGCTAGGACCTTCTCCAGTTTCTACTGTGTCTATGGATGGCCTTGCCCATGCACTCAATCTTCCATCTGGCAGGGATCATTTGGAGCTATCAAGGCTTGCCATGATTTATTCAACAGATTTTCCTGTTATATTTCCAGCTAGTCTGGAGTCTTTGCATGTGTGCTAAATTGCTTCAGTCATATCCCACTCATTGTGACTCTCTGAACTGCAGCTTGCCAGGCTCCTCTGTCCACGGAATTCTCCATGGAAGAATACTGGAGCGGGTTGCCACGCCCTCCTCCAGGAACTGTCCCCAAACCATGTCTCTTCCGTCTCATGCACTGGCATGCAGGTTCTTTACCACTAATGCCACCTGGAAAGCTCAGTCTGTAGCTTTCACCAACCAATATCGCTAGCTGAAGTTACTATGGTGTTTACTTTTTCTAGTATTTACCACCAAAATCACTGTTGTTCTTTAACAACATGCCTGATTATGAGATTTTCCCATATGCTGCTCCAAAGAAGTTGGTTTCCTGTGACAGCAAACTTCTAGTATTCATAGATTTTCCTGCCCTTGTAGAACTATTGCACCCACAGAATTTGGGGGAGGAAATGTGTAAGAGTCGTCCTAGTCTAGAACATCAGATTTCCACTGTTGCTAACTCAGGTTCCTGAATCAAAGGTTTTGGGATTTTTTCTTTTTTTTTAATATATATGCCTTTAGTCAGTTCCCAGAGTATAGAAATGGTTATTTTGGGCAATTCTGTTTTTACGTTGTCCTGGGGAGAGGATATGCTGAGCACCTTTCTCCACCTTTCTGTAATAATAATGGATAGTATAATAACAATAACAGTATGTCTCAAGCTATTGCTCCAAGTATTTTACTTACTATTTTCATTTTTACTAATTCACTAATCCATTCAATCTTCACAACCCAATGAGATTAAGAACCCTTATGTACAGATGAGGGAACTGACACAGATATCTCACAGCTAAAAACTGGCAAAGTCAAACTTGGGAGGAAATCTGGCTCGAAGTAACTTTTAATCTCTATATTTGATCAACTGGAGTATCCATAGTATGTACACATGAGCACTGTGTTATACTTCTTAGTTAATTTAAAATTCCAGACACCTCTATTGAAGTAAATATAAATACTGTCTGATTTTACTGAGGAGGAACTGAGACTGTGTATCTTTTTAAATTCACAAAGCTAGTTCTGTTCATTTCAGTCACACAGTCATGTCCGATCTTAGTGAACCCATGAATCTCAGCATGCCAGGCCTCCCTGTCCATCAACATCTCCGAGAGTTCACTCAGACTCACGTCCATCGAGTTGGTGATGGCCATCCAGCCATCTCATCCTCTGTGATCCCCTTTTCCTCCTGCCCCCAGTCCCTCCCAGCATCAGTCTTTTCCAGTCAGTCAACTCTTCGCATGAGGTGGACAAAGTACTGGAGTTCCAGCTTTAGCATCATTCCTTCTAAAGAAATCCCAGGGCTGATCTCCTTCAGAATGGACTGGTTGGATCTCTTTGCAGTCCAAGGGACTCTCAAGACTCTTCTCCAACATCACAGCTCAAAAGCATCAATTCTTCAGCGCTCAGCTTTCTTCACAATCCAACTCTCGCATCCAAACATGACAACTGGAAAAACCATAGCCTTGACTAGACAGACCTTTGTTGGCAAAGTAATGTCTCTGCTTTTCAATATGCTATCTAGGTTGGTCATAACTCTTCTTCCAAGGAGTAAGTGTCTTTTAATTTCATGGCTGCAGTCACCATCCATAGTGATTTTGGAGCACCAAAAATAAAATCTGACACTGTTTCCACTGTTTCCCCATCTATCTCCCATGAAGTGATGGGACCAGATGCCATGATCTTCGTTTTCTCAATGTTGAGCTTTAAGCCAACTTTTTCACTCTCCTCTTTCACTTTCATCAAGAGGCTTTTTAGTTCCTCTTCACTTTCTGCCATAGGCATGGTGTCATCTGCATATCTGAGGTTATTGATATTTCTCCCAGCAATCTTGATTCCAGCTTGTGCTTCTTCCAGCCCAGTGTTTCTCATGATGTACTCTGCATAGAAGTTAAATAAGCAGGGAGACAATATACAGCCTTGACGTACTCCTTTTCCTATTTTGAACCAGTCTGTTGTTCCATGTCCAGTTCTAACTGTTGCTTCCTGACCTGCATACAGATTTCTCAAGAGGCAGGTTAGGTGCTCTGGTATTCCCATCTCTTTCAGAATTTTCCACAGTTTATTGTGATCCACACAGTCAAAGGCTTTGGCATAGTCAATAAAGCAGAAATAGATGTTTTTCTGGAACTCTCTTGCTTTTTCCATGATCCAGCGGATGTTGGCAATTTGATTTCTGGTTCCTCTGCCTTTTCTAAAACCAGCTTGAATATCTGGGAGTTCACGGTTCACGTACTGCTGAAGCCTGGCTTGGAGAATTTTGAGCAT
>SJYX01007126.1:412227-424649 GCA_006410675.1 Oreotragus oreotragus | reverse complement strand
CATTCAGATGCTTATATCTTTCCTTTTCTCCTTTGCTTTTCGCTTCTCTTCTTTTCACAGCTATTTGTAAGGCCTCCCCAGACAGCCATTTTGCTTTTTTGCATTTCTTTTCCATGGGGATGGTCTTGATCCCTGTCTCCTGTACAATGTCACGAACCTCATTCCATAGTTCATCAGGCACTCTATCTATCAGATCTAGGCCCTTAAATCTATTTCTCACTTCCACTGTATAATCATAAGGGATTTGATTTAGGTCATACATGAATGGTCTAGCAGTTTTCCCTGCTTTCTTCAGTTTAAGTCTGAATTTGGTAATAAGGAGTTCATGATCTGAGCCACAGTCAGCTCCTGGTCTTGTTTTTGTTGAGTGTATAGAGCTTCTCCATCTTTGGCTGCATAGAATATAATCAATCTGATTTCGGTGTTGACCATCTGGTGATGTCCATGTGTAGTCTTCTCTTGTGTTGTTGGAAGAGGGTGTTTGCTATAACCAGTGCATTTTCTTGGCAAAACTCTATTAGTCTTTGCCCTGCTTCATTCCATATTCCAAGGCCAAATTTGCCTGTTACTCCAGGTGTTTCTTGACTTCCATCTTTCTAAATTCCATATATATGTGTTGTATGCTTTCTTAATTGTTATTCGATTGTGCTTTGAATGTCATTTACTGCTCTCAGAGAGCCTTCCCTGGCAGTTCGTTTGGTAAAGAATCTGCCTGCAGTGCAGGGGACCCAAGTTCAGTCCCTGGGTCTGGAAGGTCCCCTGAAGATGGAAATGGTCACCCACTCCAGTACTCTTGTCTGGAAAATCCCATGGACAGAGGAACCTAGTAGGCTACAGTCTATGGGGTCACAAAGAGTTGGACATGACTGAGCAACTTCACACAAGTGGTAAAGAACCTACCTGCCAATGCAGAAGATGTGAGAGATGGGAGTTTGATCCCTAGATCTGGAAGATCCCCTGAAGGGGAGGGTATGGCAACTCATTCCAGTACTCTTGCCTGAAGAATCCCATGGACGGAGGAGCCTGGTAGGCTATGGTCCATAAGTCTAAAAGAATCAGACACAAGTAAAGCAACTTAGCCCATGATTTAGCAGTTCACTGAACTTAGAAGTTTGTCTAGTTAAGATGATAACTTTAATTTGAAATCAGAGCCTATTGGTAAGAACACATTCAGGTAAATAAGAATAGTTCTCTTACCAAAATTAGAATCTTAACTAAGAATATCAGCAGTTATTTCTGTAGTTTGTGAGTGTTAATTGAAAATATGAAATTCTATGATTGCTATTGTTGTTTACTCAGTCGTGTCCAACTCATTCTGGCCCCATGGACTGCAACATGCCAAGATTCCCCATCCTTCATCATCTCCCAGAGGATGCTCAAACTCATGTTCATTGAGTTGGTGATGCCATCCATCTCATCCTCTGTCATCTCCTCCTCCTCCTGTTTTCGATCTTTCCCAGCCTCAGGGTTTTTTCAGCTCTTCCCATCAGGTGGCCATGGTATTGGAGCTTCAGCTTCAACATCAGTCCTTCCAATGAATATTCTGGCTTGAGTTCCTTTAGGATTGACTGCTTTGATCTCCTTGCAGTCCAATGGACTCTGAAGAGTCTTTCCTACCACCACAATTCAAAACATCAATTCTTTGGTGCTCAGCCTTCCTTAAGGTCCAACTCTCATATCTATACAGGGGACTAATGGAAAAACCACAGCTTTGACTATGCAGTCCTTTGTTGGCAAAGTGATGGCTCTGCCTTCTAAAATGCTCTCTAGGTGTGTCATAGCTTTTCTTCCAAGGAGCAAGTGTCTTTTAGTTTTGTGGTTGCAGTCACCATCTGCAGTGATTTTGGAGCCCCCAAAAGACAGTCTGTCACTGTTTCCAGTTTTTTCCATCTGTTTGCCATGAAATGATGGGACCAGATGCCATGTTCTTAGTTTTTGAATGTTGAGTTTTAACCCAACTTTTTCACTCTCCTTTCTCACCCTCATCAAGAGGCTCTTTAGTCCCTCTTCACTTTCTGCCATTAGAGCAGTATCTTCTGCATATCTGAGGTTATTGGTGTTTTTCCCGGCAATCTAGATTCTACCTTGTGATTCATCCAGCCTGACAGTTCTCATGATGTACTCTGCGTATAAATTAAATAAGCAGGGTGACACTATACAGCCTTGAAATACTCCTTTGCCAATTTTGAACCAGTCCATTGTTTGATGTCTGATTCTAGCTGTTGCTTCTTGACCTGTATACAGGTTTCTCAGGAGATAGGCAAAGTCATCTGGTATTACCATTTCTTTAAGAATTTTCCACAGATTGTTGTGATCCACACAGTCAAAGGTTAGCATAGACAGTGAAGCAGAAGTAAATGTTTTTCTGGAATTCCCTTGCTTCTTCTATAATCCAACAGTTCAGTTCAGTCGCTCAGTCGTGTCTAACTCTTTGCGACCCCATGAATCGCAGCACGCCAGGCCTCCCCGTCCATCACCAGCTCCCAGAGTTCACTCAGACTCAACATCCATCGAGTCAGTGTTGCCATCCAGCCATCTCATCCTCTGTCTTCCCCTTCTCCGCCTGCCTCCAATCCCTCCCAGCATCCGAGTCTTTTCCAATGAGTCAACTCTTCGCATGAGTTGGCCAAAGTACTGGAGTTTCAGTTTTAGCATCATTCCTTCCAAAGAAATACCGGGGCTGATCTCCTTCAGAATGGACTGGTTGGATCTCCTTGCAGTCCAAGGGACTCTCAAGAGGCTTCTCCAACACCACAGTTCAAAAGCATCAATTCTTTGGCATTCAGCTTTCTTCACAGTCCAACTCTCACATCCATACATGACCATAGGAAAAACCATAGCCTTGACTAGACGGAACTTTGTTGGCAAAGTAATGGCTATAAGCCAACAGATATTGGCAATTTGATCTCTGGTTCTTTTGCCGTTTCTAAATCTAGCTTGTACATCTGGAAGTTCTCCATTCATGTACTATTGAAGCCTACCTTGAAGAATTTTGAGCATTACCTTGGTAGCATGTGAAATGAGTGCAATTGTACATTAGTTTGAACATTCTTTGGCATTACCCTTCTTTGGGATTGGAATGAAAATTTACCTTTTCCAGTCCTGTGGCCACTGCTGAGTTTTCCAAATTTGCTGGCCTATTGAGTGCAGCACTTACAAAGCATCATCTTTTAGGATTTGAAATAGCTCAGCTGAAATTTCATCACCTGCATTAGCTTTGTTCATAGCAATGCTTCCTAAGGCCCACTGGACTTTGCACTCCAGGATGTCTGGCTCTAGGTGAGTGATCACACCATTGTGACTATCCTGGTCAATAAGACATGTTATATATTCTAATTTTAACTTTTTATGATGTTGTATACTTGTAAACCAATCTCATTATAATTGAATAGTATTCCTAAAATAACCAGATACATGACTTATATTAAAAAAGATGCTCACTAAAGTTTAACCAGAAAATTTTTTGCTTACTGCTATTCAAAGAAGCAATATTAACACTTACACTAATGGGTATAATGCTTAGCAAAGATGAATTCCAACAGCTTATATCAGTGACAAAATTGCAATTGGAATTTGGGACTTTTAGATTCCATCTTCTGAGCTTTTAATTTCTCTGTAATGATTCCTCTTAATATGAAGAGCAGATACAATTTTAGGCAGTGAAAACAGTCTACAAAGAGGGACATTATTAAAGAAAGTAGTGGACAGTTCAGTTGTGTGTGACAAACCAAAGCCTTTGTTTACTGATGGTCTCAATCTGACTAGAGCTTCCATGCTGGTTTATTAACTAACACTTTTAGTACTTGTTTTTCATCCATTCAGCAGAGATATGTAAAGTTCAGTGTCTTGGAAAAAAGGATGGAGATAATTAATATCAGCCTTCAGTTCTTTCTTTTGGATTGAGGGTGGAGCAAAACTTACCCTTTTTTTCCTTTTTCAAAAATAAAGAGCTACCTTTTATTTCTACGGTAGACTTGAGATCTTTAAGAAGAAATGGGGAAGGTGCTGGAGGTCCTTGAGTGGAGCGAAGGAGAGCAGGTGATCCTGCCAGCTAGTCGCCTTCCTGATGCTGACAAGATCAAGGAGAAGGGACATGCCTGAAGTCCCTGGAGATTAGGGAGATATTAGCTGGTAGGAATATGGGTTGTCGACTGGGATCTTTGGAATAGAGAATTAATAGAAAAGTCCTCAGGAAGCCTTAAGTCAAGGTTGGGTGCACCTTGACCAAAGTGACAGGCAAAGTAAATATGATTTCAACAGTAGATGGAGAGGAAAGCCCAGATGTGAGAGGGTCAGAGTAGGGAGCACCCTCCGAGATCATCCATCCGCATGAGATCGAAGCACCACGACCTTGCCAGGGTTACCCACAGAATCAAGACTACAACACAGGTCTTAACGACTCTCAGGCCACTGTTTTCCCTCACAGAGCATTCTGAAGAAGTGGTCCCCTCTGTTCCCTATGCCCTGAGAGGCTCATCTCTTTCCTTCCTGTTCTGATGGACATCTGCCTCTGAACACTTTTGGTTCATACCATCTCCTCTGTGAAACCTTTTTTGACAACCTCGAGGTACAATCACACATCCCTTCCTTTATGTTGTCTCTGCAGCTGCTGTAATCACAGGCATTAGCACAGCAGTCATATCACTGTGTTGCCTATTATCATTCATTAGTCTCCTTCTGCTAGAATGAGTTATTTGAGGGTAGGAGTCATATGTCATTCATGCCTGTCTCTCCAGGGCGTGTACCTAGCACATGGTAGGTTCACAATAACTGTTAGATCATGCTTTAATTCATATATTCAGTATATATAAATTATATAAATTAGAACTTATCAGTGCTTCCCTGCTGGCGCAGATGGCAAAGAATCTACCTGCCAGTGCATGAAATGCGGGTTTTATCCCTGGGTCAGGAAGACCCAGGAAATGGCTATCCACTCTAATATTCTTGCTTGGAGAATCCCATGGACAGAGGAGCCTGGCAGGGTACAGTCCATGGGGTCACAAAGAGTCAGACATGACTGAGCGACTACCACTTACCACTTCATGTGTATAAAAACTATCCCAAGATGGAAGAAGCCATATTTCATAGGAAGAGACTGCAGTTATTAGGAGCTGCCTAACAGAGAAGAATTCAGTAACAATGCAATTTTTAGAGTTCTCCCATGACTTGGTTCTAAAGATTCTTCTAGAAACAAACTATGAAGAAAGCATGGTGCCAGAAGCTACAGGGGTACAAAAAAAAAAAGAGTAAAATAAAATCTTATATCATGAAGATGGGAATATAAAGGATGCAACAAGATCAGCCTTGGGAAAGTGAGTGCCAGTAACAGAGCAACATGATGGTCAAACTGGGCAAGAGAATATTAAAAAGAAAACAGAGACTTCCCTGGGAGCCCAGTAGCTGAGACTTCAAACTCCAATGCAGGGGTCCAGGTTCCAATCCATAGTCAGAGAACTAGATCCCAAATGCCATAACTAAGAGTCTTTGTGCTGCAACTAAAGACCACTCATTCCATAGTGAAGATCAAAGATCCCCTGTGCCACAATGAGAGAGAATGAGAGAAAAATGAGTAAATATTCAATATTTGATCAAATAAATTTTGTGACCCTGCAGACCGTTAATCCAAAACTCATTAGAATAGCTCTCACTACTGAATACGTACTATGTGCCAGGCAGCTAAGATGTGTTCTCTCATTTATTCTTCTCAACAATTTCATAAAGATAATCATGTGCTATTGTAACTAAAATTTCTCTATTTTTAGACATTTTAATGGGTATATAATTATCGTTTTAACCTGCATACACATAGAGCTGATTCACTTTGTTGTACAGCGGAAACTAACACGACATTGTAAAGCAGTTATATTTCAATTAAAAAAAATTTATTTTAAGATACACAAATGGCATAAGTATATGGATACTCTTTTTTTAAGCCAGTTGTCATAGATACCTTTAAACCATTGTTGAAATTCATCACTCAGCTTTATATGCTAAAAGCCGAAAGATTGAGATGTCTTATTTACTGTATTATAATCACTTATAATAATGGGCAGAATTAGTCCACTACTATCATATTCTATACTACTTAGGAATCAAATATATATACACAGCCAATAGTAAATGGATCTGTATAGCTCTTGCATGTGGCAACAGAGGGGCTGTGGCTCAAATTCACTTCTTTATTTTGTATATTAGATATCACACTTCTGTGAGGTTTTAATGTTTGTGTTTGGTACCTCTATAAGGACTGTATGTTTCTTGAGACTAGGAATAATATACTAAAATCTTTATTTTCTCAGTGCCTCTCATATCACTTGACACATCATGCAAGCTCAATACTTGCTCATTGGGTAAAATTGCCTTGTCCTAAAAAGCCAACACTTTGATATTCATGTTTCAGCACTTGTTTTAATATTTGATATGGGGATGTCTAAAATTCATTCATCTTACAGTTTAGAATGCTGTTAATGAAATTACAATATAGACACGAACAAAAAATTCAGAGGAATCATTACTTAGGATTCCAGTTAAAGAACATTAAAACATGGAATAGTTCACATGTCTTATTCATGAAAGTCCTCTTTTCAGGAAATAAAAATAGATCTCAAATCAAATTATATTATCACCCAGACAGGTGGTTACTACAGCACTGAAGGGGAAAAAAAAGAAAAAGCCATAAAATTAGCTAAAGACTGCTGGGGAGAGAAAAACATATATAAAGTATTCAAAGTTCATGAAATTAGAATTTTAAATACCAAGTTTGAATTTGAATAGGTTATGCTCTTGTCTTAACTTCCATCTGAGGCCAGGAAGGCTAGATGCTCAGAATAGGACAGGACAGTATGTGGCATCAATTTGATTTTCCAGCCACCATGGAAACCTACCAGCTGACACTCCATAACCTTTAGGTTCAGAAAAATCAAGTATCTGAACGAAAACATATTTCAAAACTGGGAACTTCCATCTACTTTACTGAACCTCCACGTCTAGAAAGCTACCAATCCTCTCCCTTCTGCAGGTGGAGAGATGATGCTGGGTGATGGTCAGAGCCAGATCTGAGTTAACCAGAACCGTCTCCATGCAACTGTACAGGCTGCAAACCATCAGTAGCATAAAACATTCCCAGGGTGCTTAAACCTCACAGGAGATATTGTTAGGAAAAAAAATTGTATTTTTCTGGAAGAATGTTGTTTGGTGTTTAGTTGCCCAGTCATTTCTGACTCTTTTGTGACTCCATGGATTGGGATTCTCCAGGCAAGAATACTGGAGTAGGTTGCCATTTTCTTTCTCCAGGGAATCTTCCTGACCCAGGGATCAAACCAGTCTCCTGCCTGCATCTCCTGCATTGCAGGAGGATTCTTTACTGCTGAGCTACCAGGGAAGCCGAAATTGAATGTGTGTTCAGTCTCATTCAACTCTTTGCAACTTCGTGGAATGTAGACTGCCAGGCCCTGTCCATGGAATTTTCCAGACAAGAGTACTAGAGTGGGTTGCCATGCCCTCCTCCATGGGATCTTCCAGACCCAAAGACTGAACCCATGTCTCATGAATCTCCTGTGCTGGCAGACAGATTCTTTGCCACTGCACAACTTGGGAAGCCCCCTATAAATAATAATAATAATACTTTTATTTATTTTTGGCTGTCTGGGTCTTTGTTGCTACATGGGCTTTTCTCCAGCTGTGAGCTGGGTCTGTTCTGTAGTTGCGGTGTGCTGGCTTCAGTAGTTGCAGCTTAGTAGTTGTGGCTCCTGGACTCTAGAGCATGGGCCCAGTACTTGCGGTACAGGGGCTTAGTTGCTCCTCAGCATGTCGGGATCTTCCTGGACCAGAAATCGAACCAGAGTCTCCTTCCCTGGCAGGCTGATTCTTTACCACTGAGCCACCAGGGAAGCCCCAAAGCCCATTTTTGGTTAGTTTGTTTTTAAATTAAAAGGCATATATTGTTAAATTAATTGGAAGTAGAGTGAGACCATCAAGGCAAGTTGAGACAATAGATTGTCTGTAAATCCCCCAGAAGATGATGGGAGGCCCTTCATGACAGTTTTTCTTGGTTTTTCAGAGTAAGAATACACAAAATTATGGCTCGGAGGGAATTACTATTCATACCTTTGGCTCTTTACCACCCAGTAAGCGACTATTCCTCTAAGCAAATGTGAACAAAAGTATTTAAAGACTACTGAACTGGTATACTCCTCTGGAAAGGTATTTGTGCTGCTTGTGCTCGGTTGCTCAGGCGTGTCCAGCTCTTTGTGACCCTGTAGACTGTAGCCTGTCCATAGAATTTTCCAGGCAAGAATACTGGAGAGGGTTGCCATTTCCTTCTCTAGGGGATCTTCCTGACCCAGGGATCAAACCTGCTTCTCTCGCATCTCCTGCACTGACAGGTGGATTCTTTACCACTAGCTCTACCTGCTGCTGCTAAGTCACTTCAGTCGTGTCCAACTCTGTGTGACCCCAAAGACGGCAGCCCACCAGGCTCCCCCGTCCCTGGGATTCTCCAGGCAAGAACACTGGAGTGGGTTGCCATTTCCTTCTCCAAGGCATGAAAGTGAAAAGTGAAAGTGAAGTTGCTCAGTCGTGTCCGACCCTCAGTGACCCCATGAACTGCAGCCCACCAGGCTCCTCCATCCATGGGATTTTCCAGGCAAGAGTACTGGAGTGGGGTGCCATTGCCTTCTCCAAGCTCTACCTGGGAAGCTACTAAATGTGCACAAATATCACAGTCTACTTTTGTAACACTTATGTTTAAAATGGAAGTATTCTTAGTTCTTTTTATTTCATTCTTTCCCCTGAGGTCTTTGCCAAGGATCAGGGTAGGATTTCTTTTCTTAGGGGCCCTTAGGCAGTGTAGACTGTGCTCTCTTAGTGATGAAGCAGTAAACTCTAGANGTATTCTTAGTTCTTTTTATTTCATTCTTTCCCCTGAGGTCTTTGCCAAGGATCAGGGTAGGATTTCTTTTCTTAGGGGCCCTTAGGCAGTGTAGACTGTGCTCTCTTAGTGATGAAGCAGTAAACTCTAGAACCTCTTAAATATCTTTCTTATCATTCTGTGTTTTAAATGCTCCTCAAGTAAAGCTTGAAATGTTGTCTCACCTATGGTAAAATCCTTTCACACCCTTATAATTTCACTAGATCCAGTTGTAGTCATGGAATATTTTCTTTTAAAAAGGTTACATCCCCACCTGGATGTCATCTTCCCTTCCTTTAAAGAGATCTAGGATACTATAGAATTAGGCAAATAGCATTGCTTTCTTGGGTTGAAAACTAAAGACCCATGGAGTAAATGTAAAGCCATCAATAGTTTATGTAGCTGTCTGGGGAACTTTTGAATACAAACTTGGATATGTATAAATAATGCTTCTAGGATTTATAATTCAGCATATATGATCATACAAATGTTAAGGGAGGATTTTGGTAGACCCCCAACTATGCAATATATGTCACTAAAATATTCTTATCTGTTAAGCACTTCCTTACAGAATTTTCTCCTCTGATATTTATTATCATAGGCTTGTTGTTTCCTTCTCTTTGAAGTTTTCTTTTTTTCTTTTTCCCCACCGCAATTTGCAGCACTTTAATAGCGAAGAAAAGCTTCTTGGAATCATACTGTGAGAATTAAAACACATTACGTTAACTCAGCCTTCCCTTTCTGACTTCCACTGTCAACTAAAAACGGTTTTGAAAAACAAAAAAGACAAAAGAATTAATATGGGAACACACAGGGAGTTTGAGTTTTGGTTTTTACATGTGAAAAACAAAATTTTAAAAACTGTAAAGTTCCTAAAGCTTATTCTAACATCTTCAAGTTCTCTCCCCTGAGTCGTTAAGTTGCTGAAGCCCAGAAAATCAAATTTGGCTTAGGGCTGTTTGATAATGTAGTAACACAATAAAATGTAATTCACAATTAGCTCATATAATTAGACAATCAAAAACATGCTTTAAGTGTCTGGTGGACACACATAAGTAAAGTCTATTGTTCTTTATATTTGTTGATTATAGTTATGATTATACCTTCAGTTAATGATACCATAGTCAAATTCCTTATGGAAGAGAACCCATAAATGCCTGTGTGTATCAATCAGGTAAATAATTTACTTAGTTCAGTCATTTATCCATTCACTTTTTTTCCCCTTCATTATTTCTTTTTTGTCAGGCTCCATTAGTTAATGTGGCTGCCTGGTCCTTGCCTCCATAAAGCTCTTAATATGCAAGAACTATGTTTAAATTCTTGTAAAGAAGGGACAGTAAAGTAAAATTAGAATTTTATAAAAATCATGGATTTTTCCTTGAAAATTAGTTTTTTCTCACTGATTTCTAAATGTTAATAATGTTGCTGAGACATATTCTAACAACAACAACAAAAAAGAAATAGCCATTTCAAGAATTTCCTTGCTCAGAAATTTTGCCTGGCTGAGAAGGATCTGTGATAGATAAAAGTGAGAGTTTAGTATTTGTTAGATTATTTTAAAGTAGCTCTTCATATGTTCTGTATTCATGTCACTTGAAATCTAAGTCATATGTTCTATGTTGCCTGACTATATTTAAAATGTGTTTCTCTCTCTAAGTTCAAATCAATTTAAGGGTTGGTTGGATGGTTAAAATGGTTTCTCACTAGAAATTTCAAGCATGTTCTGGTTTGTTCTTTTCTCATTGCTACTGAAGCCAT
The DNA here is from genome assembly GCA_006410675.1 of Oreotragus oreotragus. NCBI lineage: Eukaryota > Metazoa > Chordata > Mammalia > Artiodactyla > Bovidae > Oreotragus > Oreotragus oreotragus. The sequence goes on along the minus strand of SJYX01007126.1, from coordinate 413,983 downwards.
GCTTACATGGGTCAGGGCTTCTCAACAAATATAGCAGGAGGATAATGGGGATAAATTACCTGAGCTTGAACCAATAAAGAGAAGGCATTCTTTATCTAACACGGTCATTCTTAAGGCTGTTTTACAGCCAAAAATGTAATCTGGTTGTGTTGCCCTTACCACTGATTTTTAAGGTCATATTTTAGAGTCTATCCATAGAAAAATTGAAAGATATTAGGAAAAAATTGCCCTTGTAATTGTAACAATGCCCCAGATGGCTTTCTCTTTTAAACTCACAGTACATATTTTGTACTGTTTTCTCTCCCCCAAAACATCAGGAAATTTTAAAGGTTACAATGAGGGGTTTTTTGTTGTTATGTTTTGTTTGTAGAGTCTCAGTCATATTTCAGAACACCTTGGACTATATTTCATTTGGAAGAGAACATTTGGTCACAAACTTCAATAAAGTGTGGTTTATTCATAGCCAGGATGCAATTTGACCCCCTAATGTTATTTAAAATGCAGCTCTCTCCTCCTCAAAATGTATTTAATAGTTTTTTTTAATTTTTTTTTCTTATTTACAGGTCAATGGAACAGAAATTGAATATGAGTTTGAAGAAATTACATTGGAGAGGGTAAGAAAAAATCCTATAATCCAAAACCCTAATCTTGCGTTCCACATTCTGCTTTCTAATGGGTTATCTTGGGGAAATGTACAAATGTGTATTATACACACAGTCACAATGAAAATATTAATGAAGTGTTTGCAATAGAAGGCATGGAGACAAGCTGACCAACCTACCAGAACTTTCATTATGTGTACTGCATGGCCAGGGTTTGGAAAAATGAATAGGGAAAGCCAAATATACAGTGAGCTTGTGTGATGTGAAAGTGAAAATGTTAGTTGCTCTGTCGTGTCCGATTCTTTGTGACCCCATGGACTCCTCTGTCCATGGGATTTCCCAGGCAAGAATACTAGAGCAGGTTGCCATTCCCTTCTCCAGGGGATCTTCCTGACCCAGGGATCAATACTTTTTTTCTATTGTTTTCATTATTAACCTTTTGTTATACATTTAAGATATGTTACACTATATTTTCATTTATGTGATATTAAAGTGATCTTACCTTGGACGAGGGGTATCTCCTCACCGCTGCCCCTCCTGACCTTGAACGTGGAATAGCTCCTTTAGGACCTCCTGCACCCACACAGCCAGCTCCTTCGCTGTGGGGTAGCTCCTCCCGGCCTCCGCCCCTGACCTCGGCCATGGGGTAGCTACTCTCGGCCTTTCCAGCGTCGTCCTAGCATGGCACTCTGGGCCGCTGTCCCTGACCAAGATAATCACGAAGGTGTGATCATTCACCTAGATCCAGACATCCTGGAATGTGAAGTCAGGTGGGCCTTAGAAAGTATCATTATGAACAAAGCTAGTGGAGGTGATGGAATTCCAGATGAGCTATTTCAAATCCTGAAAGATGATGCCGTGAAAGTGCTGCACTCAATATGCCAGCAAATTTGGAAAACTCAGCAGTGGCCACAGGACAGGAAAAGGTCAGTTTTCATTCCAATTCCAAAGAAAGGCAATGCCAAAGAATGCTCAAACTACCTCACAATTGCACTCATCTCACATGCTGGTAAAGTAATGCTCAAAATTCTCCAAGCCACGCTTCAGCAATATGTGAACCGTGAACTCCCTGATGTTCAAGCTGGTTTTAGAAAAGGCAGAGGAACCAGAGATCAAATTGCCAACACCCGCTGGATCATGGAAAAAGCAAGAGA